>JAAGNO010028431.1:54600-72030 GCA_033439905.1 Ceryle rudis | reverse complement strand
TGGCCCTGCGCTGGACTCTCTCAAGCAGTTCTGTGTCCCTCTTGAACTGGGGGGCCCAGAACTGGACACAATACTCCAGACGTGGCCTTACCAGGGCAGAGTAGAGGGGCAGGAGAACCTCTCTCGACCTACTAGCCACCCCCCTTCTAATACACCCCAGAATGGCATTGGCCCTCTTGGCTGCAAGAGCACATTGCTGGCTCATGGTCAGCTTCCCATCAGCTAGGACCCCCAGGTCCTTTTCCCCTTCACTGCCTTATCAGACACTCTAAAAATGTCTCCCAACAGTGTCTGATGCTTCTGTGGTTTACCTGAGAGCTGGGTCAGCATATTTGCTGTTCCAGACCCTGCGTATGCATGGGTATGTCCACCTTCATTCCAAGCTTCCCTTTGCAAGCAACAAATATTGGAGAAAGAGAGGGAAATACTGGGAGGCTATCATCCTTGATGCAGCTGAAACAGTCACAGGAACAGTCAATGCTTGGCCACTGATGCTACTGATCTGGAGAGGCATTTCCAGGAGGCTGCAAAGACTCCTTAGGGAGAGCAAAGAAGGGGAAATAGTTGCTGTTAGCCTGGGTGAGGAGCCCGTGTAGCCAATTCACTGTCCAAGAAACACCACAGACAGCAAGGTAGTCCTCATGAAGGAGAGAAGTTGGAGGGGTATTGAAGCTAGAGATGGTCAGATCCCATGGAAGAGAGGAGGCTGTGGATGTGCCCTCAGCCATAAGGACAGAGCTTCAGCCTTGTGATGGATTTCCTCAGGAGGCTGGAAGATAAAACTCATTCAAAGCATGTGAAAAAGGGAAAACAAACAAAGCAAAAGAATGCAAAAAACCCCCCAAAACCCCCCAAACCCTTTGAACACTGCTGTTTATGATTATATAGGAATTCAAGGCTTCCTTCACATTCATAGCTAGAAACTGTTTTCCTAGATGAAGTTTTTAGAGCTCAGATGTAATCAGCTAAGAAACTCTTCAAATAAACTAGCCGTGTTTTGATTTGGTGCAGATAAGAAGTGAAGTAATAGGAATAGCTACTCCAGGAATAGCTGAGTCTTTGAAATGTTGATTTGAAAAGCCGCATGCTGCCATTCAGCTGTCCTGTCATACCAGTATGGAATGAAAAACAATTTCCCTCTCTGTAAGCACATAAAAAGTGTATGTTAGAAATTGGAAATAAAAATCTACCTCTGAAAAGTAGGGGGTTTTAATGCTTTCTTTTTTTTTTTTTTTTTTTTACCTTTTATTGTTATTTCCAGCCCCCCATGTATTTCTTCTTTCCATCAAAAAGACAATAGCAATGTTTCTTACTTCAGCTACAAAGGATATCCAGTTATCATTTCTCTACTGATTTCTCTACTGCTGTTAGATGGCTTCACATCATGATTTGAGAAGTCTGATCGTATGTGTCACCGCTATAAATTCACAGTAAACACTCATTCTCCTGCCCCATGAGCTGATGCGGAAGAGCGATCTGGGATGATGCCGGTGCTGAAATCGGAATTACTCTGCCCAGGCAGAGCACATATAGGCTCTGTGTAGCTGGGGATGAAGGCTGGAGAGCTGCAGCTGCTGGGGTGCCGGCATGGGGTACTGCTTGAGACATGCCTACAGTCATGGGTAGGCTGGTAACTCATGCCTTTGGCATCATGATAACTAAGTGGCTCTGATAACAGAGCTGGTTGAGGTCCAGCTTTACATATGCTTCAGCCCTGCATTTTGGGCAATATGGGCATACAGAGTCCACCTTTCATTTGGTTCTTCATGTAAGTTCAGTGATGTTTTCAGGATCCCTGTTTTGAGAGCTGAAACTCACCCATGCAGTTTTACCTCAACGAGGAGCACTGTTAATGTCTAACAGACTTGTGCCATGGGTAAACTAACTCCTACAAGTTCCTGGTAGTAACATTGGTACAGAAGTAACAAATTGCTCCTTCTGGTATGAATCAGAGGGTAAATCTCTCCCTGGGTTAAAATATAAGTTATTTTTTGAAATCACAAATATTTTTAGGATTGCTATTGCCCCATTGAGCATGAGTAATTGTTTATCTGGTACCACAGATCCTAATAAATGGATTATTCTATTTGGAAAGATATTAATGAATCATGTTGTCTAGTGATAGGTTATTCCTTCTGCCCTGCAACATATAAATACAGGGTGCTTACAACTGAAGGGTGGTATACTGAGGACAAATGGAAAGAATTACTCTATTACATTGTGCATTGTTGTCTCATGCTTTTGTTGATATGGGATGTAATTGTATTATCCACTGTACTGCTAGATTTCAAAAGGCTAGTTCATAAGCAGTAATAACATTTGTGGCAATCTGAGCTAAGTTAATGAAAAAGGTAATCAAATCTGATGCTACAGAGCAAGATATCTGATATCTTCAGGGGGGCGGTTTTATGGGTGGAGTGCAGAAGAGGCAAGAGACAGCAGGAAAGTGAGGGTCACCTTGCTCAGAAGCACTATGTGCTGGTCACTGACACAGGCCAGGAGGGTAAGTGCTGAATGTATCACAGAGATGAAGACACTTATCAAGCTAATGATGTTTTTACTAATGCCAGTACCTGATGATGTGTAAGTTTCAGCTGATTCCAGATGTTTGTCTCTATGTGTTGATTGAGAAATTGGATTAAATATTTCATGTGTGATTTTGCCTTGTCCATAGCAGATATATATTGAGTCGAGGACTAATCATCTGTTATTGTTTTTCAGTAAACACCAGCTCCAATTTGAAACTCACTTCTGGTGACTTTTTCCTTCTTCTAACTATAAACACAACAAGTTTTCTGTGTGAACACTTTCACCACCATGTATGGGTATATAATTTGATGGTCCCAACAGTGACTTACGCACTGACTAGTAGCAGAAACAGTTCATGTATTCCTTGTAGGTGTGTAACTGATAGTGTTCAGCAAGATACATGTGCAATGGTAACTGTAGTCAGCACCCAAAAATGTGTTTTCTCTCAGACTTGTGCTCTATTTAGAGCAATTATCTCCTTCATCCTACTACGCTCTTTTGTACATTTCCTGTTAACATTCTTTTTACTACTAGTGCTCTCCTTTACACAGATCTGATTTTGACTATAGTAAGAGTTCTCATACCAAGTCCTAGCCATCTGAGACAATCTGTTGCTATGCCTTGTGTTTGCACATGGCCAAGGGTAGATGACTAGGAAAAAAGAGAAGGCTAAGGATTGCATGAAATGATCCCTCCTTCCATATATCTTCCCAAGTCTCAGAGACTTCCTAAATTAAGTATTGTAACTACCATACTGTTCATTTTGTAGTTGATGTATTGAATCTCTTTTTTAGTGTCTAGATATTACTAATTTCCTACACCTTCCAATAAGAAGTCTTAAGAGTTCTCTAGTAAAGTACTTACAGAAAAACATAGGTAGGAAAGACTGGGGCTGGGTGCGATGGTTTTTGTTCATCCTGGCCATTCATAGTCTATTTCCTTTCTGCCTCTGTGTGTTTATGTAGCTCACATTCGCCCTATACAAGTGATACGTTCATTGATAATTTGTGCATTTGGAGTCTCTCCTATCATTTACATCCTTTGTGTAACTCTTCTGTTAGACCCCATACGCACTCATCAAGCAAGAACTCCTCAAGAGCCTAGCTATGAGACAGTCATAGTAATGCCATGACTCCTTCAAGTGGGATGAGAGGGGTATGCTGATATCATGGGGATGATGGGAAGAACCAGTGGGGAATATCCAAAGCAGAGATGAACCTGCATAACTTAGAGGTCACAACCAGGTGTTGAGAGGTGGCTTTGCTTTCACACAGTACATCTACAGAAGGATGGTAAAACAGGAGAGGCACTAAGTTGGTCCCATGACCCTCAGCACCAGAGTCACATGAGCTTAGAGTAGAGCTGACACACTGCATGGTACCATCTAGACATGTCCATGTAGCTCATGAAAGACATTTGGTTGCTACATATTTTTACTTTGAGAAGAATAAATGGCTATATTTGATGCTTGAGTACATGTTGTTGTTCTGAAGAAAAAAAAAAAAAAAAAGGCAATTATGCACATATTTTAATGTGGAATATTAAAGAAAGAACTTTTGGTCCCAAAGCTTTTACTATGATGGTCTGTATCTTTTAAGAGTGATTACATGAATTTCATGCAGTAATACTTGAGTACTTTGGTGTTCTCAATAGCTGTATTTCTATAAAAATTTTCTATCTTCCTTCCACATCTGTCAGAAAAGCTTCATTAATTCCTAGGAGTAGGGTTATTTGTAATGTTTCTCCTGAGTTTTTTGAAACTCCTGTTTACAGTAGAACAGGAGAAGTAATAGCAATAAATTTGCTTGAACTTTTCAAGATAATAATAATGATTACATTTCTCTAAAGCTTAGACTGAAAAAAGTGCAACAAAAAACCTGATTAAAATCTACTATACAAGAATAGACTTCTTCCACTCCCTCCCACAGTTCCTCACAGCATCACTGTGTTTATATTTTGAATGTCTATGCTGTGGAGTTATTGAAACTAAACCAGGTTTTAATAAAACAAGGAATTGTGGGATTTCTGTGGGGCTGAAGATAATAGTCTTGAATATGTAACACCAAATACACATTTTGCTTAATACCAAGAGGACTTTTATTGAGCTTGCTTCCTCTCTACAAGAGAAAAATTAATATCTCATCACCTCTAAGGAAGTTCAAAGTTATTCCAGGAGGGTGAGAGATGACAAAGTTCCCAGCATTGCAAATAGAGGTAGTTATTATAAACAATAACATTCAACCTTCTGTACTGCTTCTCTCACTCTTTCAGCAAAGACTTGTCTCTCTGAAGGATGGACTCTTAGTTACAAAGCATCCAGATCTTAATTTATGTGTATGTGAATATTCAAGGTTAACAAGAATGTATTCTCTGTGGGAGAAACAGTCAGTGCTATTCAGACTGCATTCATTTTTCCTTCCTTGCCATAGAGCAGCTTGGTGAAAATGTGTCTGATGAAACTGCAGGTTTCTATTCTACTCACATGAACAAATTTAATATTTTTAATTGGGATTAGGTTAAGTATCTCTCCCCATGACTGAACAGCCAGCAGGCAGGACAAATGAGTTTAAATATCTGCTGTAAATTGAGGAGAGAGAGGATAAATTGAACTCCCTCATATAATAATTGTTGTTCTTTCCATTCCTGTACAGTGTATGGGTTTGGGAACTTTTTTTACAAGCAGCCTGAGACCAATGACCCAAGCAGGTGTCCTAGGTTACAACTTGACTGAAGAGTAAGGAAGAGAAGATTCATGGCTTGGGTTTTCAAGCAGATTGCCCTCCTAGTCAGAGGTGGGTGCCTGTATATTGCCAATTATAGTGATAAGATTAGAAACTGAAGAACAACTTCTGCATGTTGTCCTGGTTTGGGTGAGAACAGAGCTGGTTCTGTTCAGTGTTTTCACTTTTCAGCTCAGTTCTTCTAACTCACTGCACTGTCTGAAGTTAGCAGCCTGTTTTCGCAGCCAGTGTCTGCTGCTGGCAGTGATAACACCCCATGGTCAGAGTTACTACCAAGGGTCGGTGTGCAGACCAAGGCCACTGCTGGATCTTGTGTACCATGCTGGGGGGTGCAGGAAAGTGAAAGGTTGCACCTGCAGCGAGGAGCAGACAGGGAAGGTGACCCCAATCTGACCAACGAGGTATTCCAGCCCATATACATCATATTTGGTATAAAGCTGAGGGATCTGGAGTGTCTATAGGTTTTATTTGCTTGCTATCTTGCTTGCTATCTTGCTTGCTTGCTCTCTTGCCCTCTGGGGGCTCCCGGGCTCTTCTCCCCTCTTGGACTGTTTTGCCGGCTTTGCTCGGCTTGGCTCAGTCCTCTTTCAGTTCCTTCCTCGGAGCATCCAAGGAGGACTCTGTCCATTCTGCCTTCAATCCCAGTTGGTGTGTTCCTGAATCCGGTACCAACATCCAGTTCCTGAACACAGCTCCCATCTGCTGCTGGGCCCAGTCTGGGACTCCCCCGATGCCTGCTCCACAGCATCAGTGGTGATGGTGATGTAAGGGGGGTTAGGTTCGATACTGGTTTTGTATATATTTGCATATATTCCTTTTTTATTATCATTATTGTTTTCATTTTCATTAAAGCTGTTCTCATTTCCTTTTCTAATTGCTAAGTCTCTCTCCCTTATTCCCTTTTCTTTTCCCTTGTGGGGAGGGAAGGGGAAATAACAGAGAGCATCTGTTATTGGCCTAAGGGGCCACCCTGACCCTAAACCATGATACGTCCTCTTTATTTCGTTTCTACTGGACTTATGCAGGCATTTGGCTGGTTCTAGGGGTGCCCTTCTTACACAAATCCCATATATTGCCTGGAAGGACCAGGACCTGGGGGAACCTGGGGACTCTGTGTTGGAGTATAATGCACTGCAACAGCAGTGAAATGCTTGTTCTGTATCTGAGGTGGGCAGCTGAGAAAGCCCAACCTGGGTATAAGTTTTGAGGCAGTTTCATTTTGCCTCTAAACACATCTAGACAATGTGTGCACAGCTGAACAATCTGCTTGGCATTACCTCTTTTGATACAAGGAGTTTGTATTAAAAGAGGATACATGCAGACTGTCTGCCCTACTGGGAAGGTAGAGTGTCTTTAGAGTGGCAGTGTCAAATAAGACCAGTATGTGCTGCAAAATCAGTAGGGTTGAGAGATGTGAGTGGCTAAGGTATGGACTGAGAAGCTGTCAGGATGAAACCTGTGCATATTCCAGCTGCTTCTCTCTCCTCTGTGTGCCCTGGTTTCCATGCCATGACTGCTTCCACTTATCTTGGGTTGCTTTATTAAAAATGCAGATTATTTTGCCATGGATGCAAAGACTTCAGAGCTGGCCCTGGGCAGCATGAGATAAGGCTTGGCAGGGCTGATGCTTAGCCAACACTAGAAAGAGCTAGATAGGTGCTGGTGACTGCATGCAGTCAGTACCCCTGTACTCTGCTCTCCAGCACACCCCTCGGCACCCACCGCTGTTTGGCATTTCATTACCCAGTATGTTCCAGCAGTCACAGATAAAGACAAAATTCAGTGCTGCTGTGCAGATTCAGTTCCTAAGCAGCTGGCTAAGGAAAAAATGGCTTAAGAATTTGGACATTGATCTTTCTTGGGTAAGACCAGGATCCTATTACTTTTTAATCTTTCTTTGATAAGATAGTTAAATCACAGTTTTAAAATTCTCTTGAGAAAGATATTCAGCCCTCAAATATTTCTTACTTTGATCCCTCAAATTCTTCTTCTTTCTTCCCCCCCCAACATCCAGGATGAATACAGAGTTCTGTGAACCATCTCATTCATGCTTTATATGGAGGTAATGCTGCCACTTTACTTAACTGTTTTAATGACTCATTTACATAGCCAAAGGTGGTGCTGCAAGCTGATGTTCAATTGGTGATACTCTGATTTCCTAGGATACGTGCAATATGAGTAATTTTGTGAGTTAAACATTGAAGACATGCCATCAGTTTTTAAAAGTCCCATTCCCACCTGGCTTTTTCTCATAATCATTGTTAGAAGCAAGATTGCTGGGATCACCATAACAATAAAAATGATCAGGGAGAAGTGGTTTGCCTTAGCCTGGGGTGTTGGAAGATCTTTTTGTTTTTATATTGCACTGGATAGCATATATGAGTTTGTATGTGGTGAGTGCTGCTGCTTGCTATTTATATGAAGTTTATTCCCAGAAAAAAAGATATACCTGGGTCTCCTTAACAGCAGAGAGATGAGATAGTGGGGGTGGTGGCTGAAAAGTAAAAACGGGATAGGGTCAAGGACTGAACCTTGGGTCCACCCCTTTCTGTTTTACCCTTCCCTTTTTATGCTCTCTGTTTTGGAAGAAACTACTGAACTAGGGGAAGGAAGGCTCCACGTTTCCATAGTCATGGCACTCTTTTCTTCCCTAACCCCAGTCTTTATAGCCATTATATGTGTTTTGATTGGGGTAATACTGAGGAAGTCTAATGGAGAGAAGGAAAAACATGAGACTAAAAGCAAGCCTCTTTCTCACCCCTGGGTTGATGAAGATTTAAAAGATGGCACTGAGAACCACTTAGAAGAAGAAGGTAAGAAGAATCTTATCCATCTGAGCACTTTTGTTGTTTGAATTTGATTTGTTGATATGATTAAAGGCAATGTGATCTTCTGGACTTCTTCACGGTGATAGCAATGCATCGTGCTACCTTGCTGCTGTGCCCTGAGCTTGTCAGCTCCCTGGAAGGAGGCTTTTCTCACGTCATGTCACTCTTTATGTAAAACTCTATTTCCTCCAGATCCCGCAGGTCAGAATGGAAAAGAAAATGTATTTTTAAAGACCCCTATCTGTCCCTCTGCACAGCAGACTTCAGACCTCTGAGGGATGATATGGGCAATGTAGTGAAAGAAAGGAGATACTGCTGAAGTCCCTCCAGCCTTTTCCCACACCTCATTATTGTGAGCAAAAGAAAAACCTAAGCAGAGAGTTTATGCAAGCTTTATTTTGTAGACATCTCATCCCACTTTACCATACAGTGCTATATATTTGGTCTCATCACCCCCAGAAAACTTGGAAATGCGTTTATTGCAGTTAGTAAAAAAAAAAAAAAAAATCCTTCATTTGTGATTTGTGAGAATGTTCACGAGAGCTTTAGGTGGATTAGCAGTGGGAGTGTTTGGGAGCTATGTTGATCAAATATTTAAGAACAATATATGCTGATGGTGCTATTTGTATTTGTGTATTTGAACCTGTACAGAATGCCTCTGTTTTTTTCAATAGTGATTTCTGATGCACAGCTTAGACAAAAGTCTGAGCACAAAATGTGCCCTTCCTTCTCTTTCGCTTCCTGACTATCCTTCATAAGCTGCCTTTATTTCCTTGTGAAATAAAACTCTAGAGAGTTCTGTTCTTCTGAAGTTTTTAAACTTGCATTTTAATAGAGTTTTTTTGTGGGCTTGGTTTTTGTTGTTGTTGATGGTGGGTTTTTCCCCTCAGGCTGGTTTCAAAGGCTTTTTGTGATGTTTGGTTTTTTTTTTTTTTCTTTTGTCCCATAATGACACATTCCCTGAGTCCACTTCTAGGTATCTTAAAACTTATATTGTTTTTCTGCACATATACCTATTTCTAAGAATCATTATTTCTCTTTTTTTTCTCAGTGTTCAATGTACTTTGAGTTAGTGTTGTGTATCAGTTTCCAGAAATAGTTGATTTAGCAGTTTAAACAATGTTTAATATTTTCCAAATATACAACATTTCTTCAAAAATCTGTTCATGTGTTGTATCTTCATTTTATCAATGCAAAATAGATTCTGTATAAATTTGTCCTGTATTGTCTTTGTCATTAGGGGCTTACTAGTTCAGTTAAATTGCTGCAAATTAAAATTCCTGCAAGTAGTTGAAATGATAATCTATGGATTACCACTGACATCTTTAACTACAGCTGTTCCTATCAGTTTAAAAATTTAGATTCTTTAAATAAACAAGCCTATTAGCTCTAACAAGGACCTTCACTGCCACAGCTCCATATATAAAATGTTATTATTTCATGTTTTTGTTGTTTTCCCTTTTATTCAGGTGCTGAATTCAAAACTGTACTAATTTAAAATTGCTTATGAAAAATTGACAGGTAGATAGACTTGCTAAAAGGAGATTGATTTATTTTTCAATGAAACCTCTCTGTGTACCATGGCATTCAACATTAAATTAGGTTTTCTTGCTGTGTTGCTTTTAACAACAAATAATCTTTCCCTTAAAGGTGTGTGATTCAAAAAACCATCTTTGCAAAGCAGGTATGTATTTTATCTCTAGAAAAAAAATAAAATAATTGCATCACTTTTAGGGAAGTTTTTCTTCAGCAGGGAAAAGCCCAGCCTAAGTGAGAAGAGAGTAAGGCCACCATGGTAAGGACCTGTTACTCTGCTAATGCTATAATTACATATCAAAACATATTCACCTTGTTGTCAGTGTTACAATTTTCACTGACTGCACTAGATGCTGAAATGGAATTTCTTAACAGTAAAGAATATTTTACCTGCTGTGTAAATTCTGTTACTGTACTAACATATCTTTATCAGAAAAGCTCATTTTTATTTAAATGTCTCAAGCTGGCTTGTGTTTGAAGATAAAGTTCCTCTGAAGAAAATTTGAGTTAGGTGAGATGAAACGTTTTTAAGGCATTGTCTAAAGCTAAAATGCTGTAGGTGAACAAGCTGAATTTTGAACAGCCTCCTGACAGGAAGGATAGATGAAGGCCAAGTTTTTCATTATGCGTCTATGACCAAAGTGAGGGCGCTTTGCCAAGAGAGAGAATTGCTCTGCAAGAAAAGCACTGAACTTACTCTGGTGACATCAGCCCCATCATCCTCCCCTGAAATGGCACCAGCAGGGATGTTTCCCCTGGGAGGGGCATACCTCTGAGCAGCAAAGCGTTCAGTATAATTAACTGATCCGCTTGGGCAGACTCAGTAGAGTCACTTATTGGCAGTGAAGTGTAGAAGGGGAACAAGCTCCCAAGCTTGTCTGTGTTAAGTTTTCAGTAGCTGAAGAGAAGGAAGTTCCTCAGAGCAACCTCAAACCCAGTTCTTTGATTAAGTGGAAAGCATTCACTCAGTCCATTTGTTTAATGCCTTAACTGGCAGTACTTCAGATTTGTTTGCATACCCATCTGTCCTGTAACTTCCTCCTTGGTTTATGAGATTCAGAAAAAGAGACTGTTGTGCTGAGGATTGGCAAGAATGGTCTGTATTTGTGTATATCTGTCTGTGTCTTGCATTAAACCACGTGTGATTACTAATTAGACATAGATGAAAAAGATGTTTCTTCAGCCTTGTCTTGAACAATGAGTCACAAGGGCACACTCTTCTAGCTATAGCCATCTCATCCCAAAGTGTTGATACCTCACCTCCCACTGCTTCAGGTTTCGACAGTTAGATGTGAACTGTTACAAAGTGAAGTTCAGTCTTTAGCCCAGGGAGCCTATTGTATATTGGTCACTTTCTTGGTCATATATTCAGATCAATACAATTGATGGATAGGGTAAATACAGATCCAGTTTACAGTGGTGTGGAGGTTGAGGCTGAATTTTATTTAGAGCCTTGTTACTCTGGGGATCAATTGCAGAAACTAATAGCACAGACATTTTATTACTACATATTTAATTGTGAGGACTTTGGTGATGTACTCTACTTAAGGTCTACAAAGCAAAGTACAAAGCCTAAATGTTCAGCTTCTTCTGAAGATGCACTGTTCGTTGCTTGTTATACTTCTTATAATAGACCTTTCCCACTTAGAAGTATTTCTTCTTTTCCCAAGATCAAAAGTTTCCCATATCTTTTAATAATATTACTGACATGAATGAGTCAGTCACAGTTTAATTTTCCAATTTCATGACAGTTCATGCTTTGTGTCATTTAGGAGCACAGGACTTACATGGACATGATGAATCGTTGTGTTTATCTCCCTGCTGCTGCAGACACCTCCAGCCTTTGTCATCAGCTGAATGAACGTGAAAATGTCTTTTTTGATCCTCTTCGTTTGACCTTGCTGGAAGGCTATTCCAGAACTTCAGGCTATGGGTTAAAAATCCTCCTCTGCCTGCCCAAACTATTTAACACTATGACCATTTTTCCTGTTCCATCCTTTTGTTAGTTTAAAGGATACTTTTTCAGTCCTGGTGTATACTCTCCTGTGGTTTATAGACAGCAGTCAGATTACCTCTCAGCTTTCCTTTTACTAAGTAAACCAGCAAATCTTCTCTTTATAAAACAGCCACCCCACCCCTCTGAAGATCTTAAGAAACCTTCTACAACTATATTGCAGTTTGAGATAACTTTTACAATACTTTGATGCTGGCTTCTTTCTTCTAGCATCTACCTCTCTCACTTGATACTTCTGTTGTTTAAGAGTATCTCTCTTGATGCTCTTGAGGTTTCCAGAGTCAGCCTGATAACCACTATTTATAACCCACTGGTAAGGCACTCAATCTCTTTTAGTTCCCTATTAAACACACACTCAGTTCAGGATTGGATTCACTACTGGGATTCCTGTGGTGGCTGATTCTGTAGCAGACTGCCATTAATCAAGCAAAAAACCACAGGGTCAGTTTCCCAGCATTTTAAGTCCAAAGATCTGAAAGCTTTCATTGTATACATATAATTGTTTTCCTATGCATCATGTCTTTACACTGGAAAAGAGGATTGGAGAAGAATTCTATGTTAAGGAAGAAATTCCCTTGAGAAGAAACCGAAAGAGCTAGTTTGCAAAGCTCTTTGGTCTAGATTGAGGTTACAAGCGAGGTTTTTTAGGGATCTATCAGGATCAATTGTTAATATTATCTAGAAAACCAAGGAGTGTACAAGTGAAATTTCTTAATGACATAGAATTGGCAGCCAACAACACAAGGATGTTGGTGTCAGTGTAGGTAAAACAAGTGGATAATATAAATGAAATGACAAGTTATTGTTCTCAGTGTGAGTTGATGCTATTAGGAACTCATGATATGAATTCTTGTTACAGACAGAGGCAAAATTTATTACATGATTTGTAGGCTGATTATAACCTCCAATATGAATTGCTGGGAAGAACACAAACATCATCCTAAAATTACCAGAAATTCTTCTCTAGATACAAGTTAGAGAAATAGTACTTTTAAAATGAGATTTCACTTGGGATGTCTAAGCCAAAACAATCTCAGATTTGCTTAAAAAGCAGTAGGCCTAATGACTGTTGTAAATGTACAACAGAACTGATGGCAGTTGAGAATGTGGCTAACAAGATAATAGACTGACTAGCAGGATGTCTGTTGTCCATCAAGATGTGGAATACACAGAGATGTAAACAAGACATTTGTGGTATTGTATAATGTGACTATACAAACAGGAATGTGTCTAAACACAGCAATTAAAGATATAAAGATCATGCACTAAACAGATGGTGCTGATGATTATAGCTTAGCATATGGATAATGTTAAGTGCTGAGAATGAATGACAGACACATAGTGGAAGAGAATAAATAATAGATGAAATTATTAAAAAAAAAGGAAAATTGTCTGTTAGCACATTGAAATAAGTACAAATAATATAGTCTGACCTGAAATTTTCACCAAGACACTAAACCAATGCCAACTTTCAGTATAGTTTTCTGGTAGATTCTGCCTTCTGATAGACAATGCACAACCTCAGCTGATTTCAGGAAGATTTTTGTTATCATAAGGAAAATATTTCTCCCATTTAGAAGCTCCTTTTACGTGAGTGTCTACAGATAAAATTAAGATGTGTGTCATTCTGTGTAACTGCTGAATCTCAGTTCAGCAATGAATATCTTTGTTGTAGCTGCAGTATTGCTATGCACAAGATGGATTTGGAGAGAATTAATTTTATTGGACCAATCAAGACAGTTGCAGGAGGCCATCCAGATTCCAGGCCTTTAAGTCCTTTGAAAGGAGCTTGCAGGAGATGTTAAGTGCCCAAAGCTTGCATGATTTTCTGTTCTGGCTATATCAATGGTCACCTTCTGAATTTCTCTACTGGCCAGACAGTCCTGAGTCAAATCAGAAAGGTTTGATGAGTTGCCATCTCCCAGCTTATTTTGTTTTGTTTTCTTAGGGTTTCCCCTTCACTGAGTGTGGAGGAGGAAGAGCAAAAAAAGGTGGTGTGAAAGTTTCAGAAAGAAAAGACCACCAGAAGTCTAGCAAAGGGCAAGTCCTAGTCAGCTGGTCTCGAATAGTTGAATTCTATTTCACTATTGAATTCTACTTCACCAAGTGTAAACCACAAAAGGAACACTAGGAAGAGTCTTCCTTTTCCATTTTCAGTTTGAGTGTGCAAGAAGGCCAGAAAAAAATTTTTTATAACAGGTCACTGCTTCCTGTTACCCTGGAGCCAGGTCCTTGCAGACTGTGACTGAGAGTGCTTAACACAGGCATGAAATGTGAAACAAAACAAATTTTCTGTGTGACTTCTTTGTATCCAAAATGAAATGTGTGTTGTTTGGCAACCAGAATGATTCTGTTTAAATTCAACATAGGAAGCTGGATATATTGCAGCACCTTGCACATGCTGAGCTACACTTGTGAATATTTCACTGCTGTTTATAAAATGAACAAAAAAATCAGTCTGGTCTCTAAGGCAACTGCATACTACTAAAAGACAGAAATAATTGCTGTTTGAATTTGCACTGGTGATTGCTACGATTCCAGAATAATAGCCTAATGGCGACAAAAAAAGAACTGGAATATTTTTTCCTGACTCAGCCTTATGTAGAACAGTGCTCAACACTATTGACTAGTCAAAATGCAAAATTTAAATGGCTTTAACTTGCACATCATAGTTGCAAAAAATGCTATCCTGCTGATTCTAGGAATGCAGGGGAGAAAAAGGAGCCTCAGAGACAACAGAAGATGCATTTTGTGGTATAAAAAAACCCTAAAGAGACAGATTTCTGTGAAATTAGGAACCATTTTGAGTTCTTAAATTAAAGACGAGAAACACAATATCCTACATTTGATATGTTGTTTTCCTAAGTATAGATGTTTGTCATCCATTTCCTTTTATGCTGAAAGTATCATGAAACCAAAGAACTTAACCACGAAGTCACATTTGCACAGAGCCTAGACTTGCAATGCCTCTGCTATGAAACATGAATATGGAAGAAGCTGACATTCAGCTCTTCAGAGGTAATTTTTCACATATTGGTAGTTAAGCCCTCTTCTTAGCCTCAGTAATTTAATAGATTTTATTATTATTATTATTAGACTGCTCAGGAAGGAACACATGTGTTCACACTTACTGAAAAAGTGGACTGAAAGGTTGGCTACCTTTTCACTACTGTTTCAGTTCGTCACCCATTTTTACAGGCAGCCTTGCAGACTGAAGTGGAAAACGCCATAGCTTCTTTGTAGATCACATTTGCTACAGCCAGCCAGGACCTTCCTGCCTCTTGATATTTAAACAAGGTGTTTACTCAGTAGCTGGAGAGAGGGGATCAATGAATTGTGTCAACTGGAACCTCAAACCTTGCCATCTCAGTGCAGTGTATGCCAATGCAGGCCAAAGTGCACTACACTAGTGAATGCCGAAGACATAAACAGCAATCTCTAGAAAAAAACCCAAACCACAAACAACCAAACCAGACCTAATCACTTTTATTTTCTTGCAGAGGTTGATGAAGAGTGGCAAGGACTTGATGAAAATGTAGCCCATGTCCCCTTCTTCGTGGAGCGCTACTCTGAGGCGGAAATGGTTAAAAGGTCACAGACGTTTTATGAACTTCTTAATAAGAGACGATCTGTCAGGTTTCTCAGTGATGAGCCAGTCCCCAGGGAGGTTATTGATAATGTCATCAGAACAGCAGGTATGGTACTGAGTGGTTCAAGGTCCAAAAAAAAACCAAAATGAAAAAAGATCAGCATTGCTGTTCAACTGTGTAAAAGTGATGTGGAAAGTGATGTATACTTCACATGCTTTACAATTTAACATTATGATGGTATTTATTATGTGTGGGGGTATGTTTGCTGCTGGTTTGTTTTGTTTTTAGTTTTTTTTTCCCAAAAGAAATTGATGAAATTGTCTCAGCCACACAAAACATTTCAGTTGACATAAATGGTTGGGCTTTATTATGGGAAAAATGTTTCAGTCTAGAACAAAATATTTTTTTTGGTCCTTTCAACATCAGTGCCAGGGCCCTAGTGCATATGACTGGAGTGCTATGCTGAGGGCCCTGACAGAGGTTATTTGGCTGAATGTCAGAAATGACACTGTTGTGTCCTGGCCTAATATAATCTCTACTTTAATAACATTAACTTCAGCCAAGAGTGGTTTCGTCTCTCATTATTTCTCTTACTCTATGAACCAGCCACTACTGGTATAGAAAATAATCACAAGCTGCCTTGGAGAAAAGTTTAGTTGCCTCTGGTGGGATTAAATAATATAGGTTCTTAGCATTTGAGGTGCATTGTTTTTCCTTTAAAAACTGTAAGCAGCTTTCTTACTACACTGTAACGAGTCTCCCTCTTCCTCTAATTAGCTGGGAGTCATTAAAACACTGAGCATATTTTGGCAAATGCAGCAAAGCGAACAAACCTGGAGTGCAGATGAAGTACTAAGTAACGCTGAAAGGTTTGGGCTGTGTGGAGAAAAAGCAAACAAAGCAAAGCATAAGTATCAGTTCTTACCCAAACCTGATGACAGGCAAGGTTCATGATATAAACATGTTTTAATACAAAATATAGTTAAAGCTGCTTATTCATTGTTTCTCAAGCTGAATCAGTGCTTGGGTAAACAAACACTGCGTGTGTTCAAGACCTTCAAGATGTATATGAAGCACTAGAGAGATCTGTTTAGTCTTCTTAAATTAATCTGTAAACCTGCACAGATAACTATATTCTTCATCTTCTGGCTTTCATCCTCTAGGCAGTTAAAACATTTTCCATTGGTGTCGGTGTATAAAGATCAGGACTGAATGAGTAAGTGCAGATTTAATATGTGCACACCTACATACACCAGCTGTCTTTGGGACAACAAACTCAAACCTGTATGCTAAATGGCAGATGTCTGCATTGTGCAGCTCCTCATTTTTGTCAGTTAGTGACAGATTCCTGCAGGTGGTCGCTTAGCCTTGTTTCCCTGAAAGCCATTTGCTTTGCCCTTCAGCTAAAATCATGTCTCAGAGATGGGTACATATTCAGATGGTGTGTTGCTTTCAGTATAATGTTTTGCAATAATGTTACTGGGTGCATATATTGCACCATAATACTACCTCGTCTCAAGAACCACAAAGGTATTTTTACAAATCCCTAACTCTGGTTTACTGTAAGATGGCTGTATGAAAGGACTAACCTCTGTCATTTAATGGAACCTCACATTCTTTGAGAAAGAAATGAACAACACTGGCCACCAGAACTTACCTCAATTTTCTTCCCATCTAATCCACTTGCTTTCCCATTGCTCTGTTGTTCAGTCTGAAAGCCCACAAGGAAGAGCTGATACCTCTCACTGTACACCCTCCTTCCTTCCTGGGCTTTCATCTTTTGCTGTTTTTTATATGAAGGTACTTCACCCAGTGGAGCACACACAGAGCCTTGGACCTTTGTGGTAGTGCAAGATCCATATTTAAAACATAAGATCCGTGAGATTGTAGAAGAAGAAGAAGAAATCAACTACAAAAAAAGGATGGGAGACAGATGGGTTAATGACCTGAAAAGACTGAGGTATGAAAAAGTCAATTGGCTAAGCACTTTGAAGGGAGCTGTGTTCTAGTCTAGGAAACACTATACTGGGACATATTTTTTTTTCCTTCTTCTTCTTCTTGCTCTTTTGTTTTCTTTTTCTTTCTTTTTTCTCTTTTTTTCCCCTCTCTCCTTTTTCCCTCTCTCCTTTTTCCCTCTCTCCTTTTTCCCTCTCTCCTTTTTCCCTCCCCCCTTTTTCCCTCCCCCCCTTTTC
>JAAGNO010028431.1:8410-45888 GCA_033439905.1 Ceryle rudis | reverse complement strand
CCCAGAAGGGCTCAGGCTTGGCTTTGTGTTGCTGTCACTGATCAGACCCCCATGGACATCATTAGGAAGAAGTTGGTTTCTGCATTATTTTTGAAGATTTCCACCCACTGAGCTTAGTCATCTGTTCTGCTTTTTTTGCAGAACAGACATTGTATTCTCAAGGCTTTTCATTATTTCTTTTGCTAATGTTCCCTATATCAGACACCTAAGAGAACTATAACCTCTCAGACAAGTCTTTGCCAATATAGCTGAAACTCTCCTATGCTCCTGGAGTGTAAATAATGAGAACACTTAATGGCATGAAGGCTGGGCAACAAGTCCATTCATATTTAAGATGGAAGAGAGTTGTTGAAGCTTGAATCAACACATCAGCAGCTTACAAATTAAACATCACGTCCTATTCTGGGTTTTGTGTAAGTGTGTGCATAATCACTATTCACCTTAGCTACAAGACTGAAACTGTTGAACTAGTTCTGGTAGAAACACAGACAATGAAGGCAATCCAAGACACAGACAGAACAATTTAAGACGTGGGTAAACAATACTGATCAGTGAGATGGGTAATGACCATAACCTCAAGGCATCCATTACCAAGTCTTTTGAGACACAGCATGGAGAGAGGAGGTGTTGGAAGTATTTTTAAGAGAACTATGAAATACTTGGAATGATTTATGAGGAGCTGTCCTGAGCCTCAGGGTATGATTTTGTAATTGATGTTACCAGTGACTTGACTTGAAAGGGTGAGATCAAAGTCAAACAGTTTTGCTTTAGAATGTGACAGTTGGTGGAATTGTTCCAAGGAACACATCTTGCAAATACTAGGTTTAAAGTATGTATGTTGAGAGTAGGGTAGACACAAGCACAGTTGTGGTGACTCACAACAATCACAGATGTGCTTCAAAGAGGGGGTCTGCTTTAACAGACTGTTAAAGGGACACTGGTCTGCAGGTTATACTCTGGATTTTATTGAAGCTTTTGTGACATTGTTTTGGTAATTCAAGTCCAAATGTCACAAGGCTTTTAACATTTTCAAACTATTCTTTTAGCTCACTCACAGGATGGCAACATTTCATGCAGCCTACAGAAGGCTATTATAGCCAGTTCTCTGTGGAACCAACAGCAAGTTACTGCACTTTGGTAAGGAGAAATATGTTCCCTATCAGCTTGCTGTGAAGGACATTTCTATGAAAATAGTATTACCAGGTGGAAGATGTAAAAAAACCACTTCATGGTTTTGCCTTCCAGGGATGAATAAGTATGGGGTGTAATGTATGTCTCATGCAGCAACTGCTTCTGGTGATACAAGGTAATCTATAAAACTGTTGTAACTTTTGGTTTTGTATACTCAATGTACTCAGTGTTCATGGGAGCCACTTCTTCTCTAACAGGATGACCTAAAAGCATAGCTTTAGGAAGACACAAGTATAGATTAGTAGTCATGGAAAAAAAAAAAAAAAAGGGAGGGGGGAGGGTAAATACTGAATTCATTTTTATTAAACCCGCAGGAGCAAGGGTACTTTTAGCATTTTAATAATTAGCAATGCCCTGTACTGTTGTGATCACCCCTTTTTCAGTCTCAAGATCTTAGGCTGCTTTCAATAATAATTTAACCTCTGTGTACCCCTAAACTTGTTCTTTGGGGTTTACAAGTGAGGAAAAAGAAAGAGTGAGACAAGTGCAACTACTAGAGAGTGCTTAAGTGTCCACACAAAGGGGTGCAAGAATTGAGGAGTTTTCCTGCACTGCCATAGCAGAGTGTGTTCAGGACTGGCCATTCAGTTTGTTCCTGTTTATGAGCTGGGATGCATTAAATTTAGAGCTGACTTAATTTGAGGAGATTATGTGTCTATTGAAAAACTTGTGTCACTCCTGAGATTATATGTAAAGGGTAATAATAAGTGATGAGTTAGCTGTTGCTAAGCAGGACAGTTGTGACACCACTCCTATTTGGTATAGGGCCTTTTATTTCTCAGAGTGCTTCTTGAGCTTAATACAGTGAAACAGCTACTTTTCTAATTTTGGTCTCCATTTCCCTTTTTGGCTGGAAAAAGGGGATGAGGCATATGGTGGGAGAGGAATAATTTTATATTCAGTGAAATATAAATACCGGTCAAAGCAAAAAGATGGTATAATCAATAAGCTGAACAGTTAAACATGTCTTTATAAATTATGTATTAACTAATCATGTATCTTACACAGTTTTTCAAAATGGTATAGAGCAAGAGCATCCTCAACTTTATACTAGGGTGAATTATCAATTATCTTTAATAGTATATGGTCCTGCAAAGGGGAGAAAAACAAACTTCAGAATGAAGCATTGAAATATTTATAAATACCCTATCTATGTAAAAATCAAAAGCCACTGGAGATACTGACTCATTTTGATGAACTGGATTTTTAAGAAAGCATGAAAAGAATTGTGATCATTTCCTTTTACTGCTTTGGAGACCAGAACAGCATATGCAAGTGTAATTGCTTGAAAGAGATTTAGGATCTGTTTCATGCTGAACTGTATTTCAGACTGCCCTTGAAATGAGACACTGTTCCCAAGCTGTCTGCTAGCTAGGATGTCAAGCCAACAATGATCATCTGTGCGTAGGATTTCAGATTGTGTTTCAGTTTAAGGGTATGTTACAAGTTGAACAGGCCTCAGTAGCTCATTTCTGTATCTCTGTGAGATTTGAGAGACAAACCTGATGAACAAATCTTAAATACGTTGTGTCTCACTTTGCTACAATAGCATCAGAAATGAAAGGTGGTCAACGGATGGTAGCAGGTAGGGAAATTTCTTGTGACCACTAACTCTGGCTGTGTAACTGTGTTTAAATGTGTATGTATAAAGTGTATATGCATACATATGAAGCATAGGTGAAGAATGTGGCACAGCAGTCATTCTTGCCACGTGATACAGATTGGTGCTTCAGAAGCGGCTGTAGTTTTGCCTCTTTCCCAGGAAGGAAATCTTAGGCAAACACCAAACATTGCTGGTTTTGGAACGTATGGAATTAAGACCAGGAAAAAGCTCTAAGAGAAGGACTCTTTAAAAGTGTCTTGCTTCTTACTAAACAGTAGGAATATTTTATAAGAGATCACCACTAACTACCGCTACTCCCTGCTACCTTGTGCACCTTGAGCAAAGTAATAGCTGCTTCTTGTTTATTCATTTTGTCATGTTTTCTATCTCAACCTCTTTTCCATCCCTCATTTCTCATCTGCTACTTTACACTACATTTTTGCTCTAGGTACATTTTGAGCTTTGAGCATAGTGTTCCTTTTCTTTAGTAGAAACACAGAATGTCTCAGCATTAGATACTAATGCAATAGTACTGAACATCTCATGAGCTTGCTTACTTCAGCATTTTGGAAGCTTTAAGGCTACTTGTACTCTGTCTTCAGTAACTGGACTTCAATTTGGCATCCCAGAGCAAGGAACTTGATCTGGTTGCATCCATGTTGTTTGTATGCTTGCAGGCCTGCCATTTCCCTGCCCGAAGGTCACATCTTGTTACTGACTAGATGACTCTTCTGACAAGAGTTGACATGTAAGCAATATGGGTAGGGGTTTTCATTCTAACCCTCAAGCCTGTCTCTCTCTATAAGTGCTGTTCTGTAACATCAAACAATAGCTGAGGGAGTATTTACTGAAAAGAAGACCAGAGCTATAGCATGATTCTCAGGTTTTGTATGCAGGTTCTGGACACAGATCTTAGCACTTTTGCATTACATAGGCTAACACTTCATGCCTTATCAGCCTTCACTGCACAGCAGTATGCCATGAGAGGTTTTAATAATAGAGTAGAAATATCAACTTTTCAATACTATGGTCAGATCACAAAGGTAGATCACTTATTCTTCCTGTACTTAATAACACCAAAGTGTAAGCCATTTCTGGATGTATCAGCTCCATTATCAAAGGTGGTAAGTTGAGAGTTTCCCACATGTAACTTATTTCTCTTTAAAATCTGTGTAACTTTACACTTGATGTACCTGTGGAGAACTATTTGACAGAAATAAGCATGAGTAAAGTATGTAAAGTGTGTTGACTTGACAGAAGAGCTAGGAAAATGGCAAGCCCCGGTCAGTAGCAAGATCTTCATTTTTATGTGGTTATTTTTACTGGTATTTTTTCTCCACATTGGTATAACACCTGAACTCCATTCAGATAGGTAACAGAAAGCAATCCTCACTCCAAATTTTGTGTCTTCCTTTCAGCTGACTTTGTTATCTGTTTATAATTACATGACAAAATACAAGAAGTATGAATGTAGTAATAAACAAAGGTTACAGCAAATGGCTAACTGCCAGCAGGAAATCTGGCAGGTATCTCCTTTCCTGCAAATTGAAGTAATTGTCTAGGTGCATATTACCTTCCTTTTTCATTCAGTAAATAGCTGATGAAAAAATTGCAAAGTTCAAAAATGTAATTATTCAGAATTAGTAGTGAATTTCTTTAGCATGTAATTGATATTCTGTGGATCATTTGATTAGCAGCTGAAAACAGTTTGTTGTTGATACTGTAATTAGCTAGCAGAGTGCTTGCTCCAAATGAGATGCAGTGGTATAAATTTGGGTAGACCAAAATATCCAACCAGAACACAGAGCAATGCAGCTTGGCTTGTAACTAACTTACACTGAACAAATGTCTTGTAATAGAGGACTATGTGTTCACCTGCAGGAATCAAACATTGGAGATTTGCAACCAAGCCTGGATCAAAAATTGCAGCAGAATTCACTTACTTTTAATTCTCTGCTGATGTCAGATGTCTATGGGCTGTGTATTTTCACTTGCATAAATCATGCAGCACACCTGTCTTGTGGGAGGGACAAGTTACCCCTTAGATCTAGGAAAGCAGCGTCCTCCTGTGGACAGCTGAATAGGGAAATACTATTTCTGCATGGATTATTCAGAGTCAACTGATGTAATAGGACATTGTGTTGCCCGCAGGACAGTATCCCTGTCCAGAGTTAAAATACCCTTTGTAAGAAAAAGTAAATAATGTTTTAAATAATCTTTCTTTTCTTCAGTTGGTTTATGAATTGTGTAACCACCCTGGCACACCTATTTTGCTCTCCAAGGACTGGATACACAGTTAAAAAAAAAAAAAGTTAAATGTTATTGTTTAGCTTCTCAGATTACGTCTAGTCATATGGAATGGGCTTTCCCTTGACCTGTTGTAGAGATAATAATCTTTCTATCTCCAGCTCCTTCTAGCTGGCAAGAAAATGCATGAAGTGCTGCACTACATTTACTGCCATTTTCTGTGGACCACTAGATGGCACAAGAACACTATGTAGGAACAGAGGACTTCTGCCTGGAAAGTAGTTGGCTCATTAAGCCCACTTCAGTTACCTTTAAATATATTCTGTTACCCAAACCACAGATCTAGGAATATGCATCTGAGAATTAAAACCTAGAGTCTAGTCTGCGATCAAATAGGGACCTCACAGAAAGTTAAAATTTGTCATGCCCTTAAATAGCTTTAAAGCTGGCTGTAAATGCAAAGAGTGAGAGTCGCCTCATTCAAACTCTGATAGGCTTAGGTGTTTGTTTTCTTCACTGCAGGAGGCATCCAGCTTTATCTAGGCACCTAGTCCCATATTGCCACATGCACATGGAGCAATACAGACACAAAGTTTCATGTTAGTCATCCAGCAGACTGTCGTGTTCTGACTGTTCAGACTGTTTACCCGAGAAAAGAGGGAGACCACTCTAAAGGAGTTTACTTCTCTTCAGATAATAGTAAGTCATGAGTGAATTATGCAACATAAGACTGATAAGAGCCGTGAAGAAGAAGCTTTCCCTCCCTCTTCCCCCATCTTTTCTCTGAAGTAAGTCTTCATTTATTCTCTACTTAAGGGATTTTAGAAGGAGCTGTGCATGAAAAATAGAACTCTATTTCCATAAGCAGTGTGAGATTTAAACCCGAGGCTTTAAGTAACTTGGAAGTAACTGCAAGTCTTTTTATAATATGGACCATGGTGGCCTTAGAAGCCTAATGGGAGTGTAGAAGGTCAAAAAGGGAGTGAAGCACAGATCTTAAAGCGTGTCTGTAATGCTGTGTTCAGGCTAGGTCTATTGTTGCATCATAACAAAGAAATTTCTGCGTGATCTGCTCTAGTTTTGTCCTGCTCTGGCTGGGGGTTGGACTTGATGATCTTCAGAGGTCCCTTCCAGCCCCTAACATTCTGTGATCCTGTCAAATGTCATACTGTAGGAAGGTAGATGTGGATTTGCCTGCATGTGCAGAGGTTACGTGGTTGCCCAAGCAGCAAGTCAGATGCCAACATCAAATGAATGTGCACCTGGTGCATTCCCTGTAGTGAAGATTCAGCCAGGTAGATAAGGCACAAGACTGGTACTGCTGCTCATATAGTATTGGACAAATCACTTAACATATTTTTTTCTCTTCATCTGTCAGCACATGAAGAGTGGGAGTTGTGATGATAATCTACAAAGGAAATGAAGGGGAAAAATTACTAGAGCAGCTCATGGTAACCTTGATCAGATAATCTCAAATTTGCTGCCTACATCAGTTTTCCAGTTTTCATGTTCAGCTTATCTGTGATTAAACCATATCTGTATTTGGTCACTAACCATAGAATCAGAAAATCATAGAATGTTTTGGATTGGAAGGGACCTTAAAGATCATCTAGTTCCAGCCACCCTGCCATGGGCAAGCCCCATCCAACCTGGCCTTGGAACACTTCGGGGGGGGCATCCACAACTTCTCTGGGCAACCTGTTCCAGTGCCTCACCACCCCCATAGTGAAGAATTCTTTTCCTAATATCTAATCTAAGTTTACCCTCTTTCAGTTTAAAGACATTACCCCTTGTCCTGTTGCTACATGTCCTTGTAAAAAGTCCCTCTCAGCTTTCCTGCAGGCCCCCTTTAGGTACTGGAAGGTTCTTTTGTCCTCATCGAGAGGTGTTCCAGCCCTCTGATCATCTCTCTGGACCCACTCCAACAGGTCCATGTTCTTATGTTGGGGCCCCAGAGCTGAACTAGGCGGGTGTCTCACAAAAGTGGAACAGAGGGGAACAATCACCTCCCTTGATACGATGGACACACTTTTGATGCAGCCCAGGATATGGTTGGCTTTCCAGGCTGCAAATGCACACTGACAGGTCATGTTGAGCTTCTCATTAACCAACAACCTCAAGTCACAGAATCACAGAATGTTAGGGATTGGAAGGGACCTTGAAAGATCATTAGTCCAACCCCCCTTCTGGATCACCTAGATCAGGTCCCACAGGAATGTGTCCAGTGGGTTTTGAATGCCTCCAGAGAAGAAGACCCCACAACCTCTCTGGGCAGCCCTTTCCAGTGTTCTGTTACCCTCACTGTGAATAAGTTTTTTCTCATATTTAAGTAGAACCTCCTATGTTCCAGCTTGCACCCATTGCGCCTTGTTCTGTCAGTGGTTGAGACTGAGAAGAGCCTGGCTCCATCCTTCTGACACTCTCCCTTTATATGTTTATAAACATTAATGAGGTCACCACCCAGTCTCCTCTCCTCCAAGCTAAAGAGACCCAGCTCCCTTAGCTTTTGCTCATAAGTCCTGTTCCTCAGGGCTGCTCTTCGCTCAGCCCGTGTTTGTGCTTGGGATTGCCCTGTCCTATGTGCAGGACTTTGCATTTAGCCTTGTTGAACTTCACGAGGTTAGCAGGAGTCTGCCTCTCAAGCCTGTCAAGGTCTCTATGGATGGCATCCTTTCCTTCCAGTGTGTTGACTTCATGCTGTTTCATGTCACCAAAAAACTTGCTGCATGTGCTCTTGATCCCACTGTCCGTGTTGCCAACAAAGATGTTAACGCTGGTCCTGATATTGACACCTGAGGAACAGCATTTGTCACTTGTGTCCACTTGGACATCGAGCCATTGACCACAAATCTTTGAGCGTAACCATCCAGCCAATTCCTTATCCACTGAGTGGTCCATTCATCATATCCACATCTCTCCAATTTAGAAACCAGGCTGCTGTGTGGGACAGTGTCAAAGTCCATATAGGTGCCATCAGTTGCTCTTCCGTTATGCACTAGTGCCGTAACATCATCACAGAAGGACACCAAATTTGTAAGTCACGATTTGCTCTTAGTGAAGCCAATGTTGACTGTAACCAGTATTATTTTTATATATATTTATTTATAAATATTTATTATTATATAACCTCCTTATTTTCCATGTGTCTAAGTATAGATTCCAGGAGGATCTGCTCCATGATCTTGCTGGGCACAGAGATGAGACTGACTGGCTTGTAGTTTAGCAGGTCTTCCTTTTTTCCCTTTCAAAAATCTGGGTTGTATTTCCCCTTTTCCAGTCAGGAGAAACATCTTTGGACCCCTACATCTTCTCAAATATGATGGATAGTGGCTTAGCCACTTCATCCGCCAGTTCCCTCAGGACCCATGGATGCATCACATAAGGCCCCATGGGCTTGGGCACCTTCAGGTTCCTTAGAGAGTCTCAAACCTGATCTTCTACAGTGGGAGAGTTCTTCATTCTCCAAGTCCCTGCCTTTGCCTTTTGCAACTAAGGCAGTGGGGCTGAAGCGCTTTCCAGTGAAGACTGAGGAAAACCATGTTCTGGTAACCGGGTCTCCTGTAGTCTTCCTGTAATAGCTGTGAATGCTAAAAGGATACCAGGGAAGTAGAGAAAGCATAGACAAACACTGCAGAAATATTTTAACACTGGACAGACTGGCAGCAGTGAACTTTGTGCACTTGGGGAAGCAAAGAATAAAGGCTTAAACTTCAAATGCATCTTGGCTGCTGTTTTCAGCATTTCAGTTCCTTCTGAGAAGGGTGCCAGGTGTCTACTCGAAAATAGAAAGTGTTCTCAGGCAGATTTTTCTGTCTATGTTCTTTGTTCCTCTACTTACAAAGTAGAAAACAACTTTCTACAAAGGCCGGGCACTAGATGGAATACAGTGTGTTTTTTTAAAGGATGGATTCATACCTGTTTAATGAAAGGCTGCTGTTGTTTGTATAATGATTAGATAAATATCACTGAAGTTGCTCCCATTAATGTGATTAATTGGTATTTTCTTGCTGTGTAACCTAATGCACGCTGCTTTGCACTTCTATCACTAGAGGCAATGCAGAGCAGTTGAGGAAGTAGTTGTAGACTTACACAGAGTAAAACACCTTTAATTTTTTTTTGCCTTGAAAGAGTGTCTGAAGGGAAAAATTGAAGCAGAGGGAGCACTGAGAAATAGACAAGGGAAGGGTCTTAAGTATTCAAGGCATATGTGAGAGAAAGCAGCTACTGCTTTGCAGATCTGCATTACTTGGGAGAAATAGTTCCACAGGAATCTTACGGGTTATTCTTTAGCATTTTTGTAAATTGTAGCAATCTGAAATTATTAGCTGTGCTGTCTCCGTACAGAAGCTCCCCATGAATAACTTTCAGTTTGCAATCTGGAAGCCTTGAACACACTGGGATCACAGGGGCCTGGGTGTGTTCACATCAGCAAGTGCCAGTGAAGTACAGCTTCCCTGGGCAGCACGAGCAATGAACAGAGTATCCTCTTGGAGCCAGAGCCCAGAACTGGCATCTGCAGTGACCTTGGGGCAGCCCCCCTGTGTGCTCCCCCTTACTGGCAGCACCTGGAGCTGGGGAGCAAGCCTGCTTTGTCTATCATGGCTATGCCTCAAGGGGTTAAAATGAAGGAGGAGAAATCAAAGCGTTGCTGAGGACTGCTGGACTGACCACTGCCTCACCCAGACTAGCCCGTTGCTCTCAGTGAGTTTGCGTGTGCTGGGTATCAGGCACCCTATCAAAGCCTGTAGTGGTGCAATGCAGAAGGAATGAGTTCTCCCACGTGAAGAAAGAAAAACATTTGGTTGAAGGAGGAAATAAAGCACTGATCCCACAGTCTCAAGGATAAACTCCCATGAAAGGCTAAAGCGTTGATTATTTTTAGTAGAGGAGAGCCTAGGGGGAGGGCTTGTCAAATAGATTAAACCATTGTTAGGAACAGTGAAGAATTCTCCTGCAGCACTTTCCTTTCCATCACACCTGCATCCTGATGTGAAATATAAAGTGTGCATGTGGTGGGGGGAAATGTGGAGCAGGGGGGAAGCTGCACTTGGAGAGCTGAAATGGTAGCAGTGATGCAGTCACTTTTTCCTGTCACTGCTTTTACCATATTAGCTTCTTTTGTGCTGAGTTCTTTCTGTTAATCTCCAAGATAGCCTCTGAGAGTTGTTTATCATCCTGGGGCAAAATGTTCCAGCCTCCTCTCCCGACTCTTTCTTCCTGCACACAGTAGTGCTGATATGTTTAAGTGTCCAGAAGAGCCTGAGGACAGAGTGGGAGGATGTTTTCTCTGTTCGTAAGCTCTCTGGGCCCATTACTCTTGCTCTGCACTGTTCTAGTTCCCCCCTTCCCACTTTCTCCCAGGCATCCAGGCTGTGAGAAGCAGCTCTGTCATGCTGCAGCAAACAAGGTGCTGCACAGCTGCTGGGGCATTCATCCACATTGGGCCAGGTGCTGTCTAACCTACCCTTTTGGAGCACATGTTTAAACATGGTTCAAAGAAGTCTGGTCACTGTGGGATGGCATGGGTGGGTTGGGCAGGACAGGGTATTATTGAAGGTTGCCCTTTGCCAGCTAGATTTTACTAATTTCCTGACTCTGCTGCATGACGTATCCCCCAGACAGAAGGAAAAGAAGGCTGGAAGAGAATGTTTGACCCAGAGAGAGACAGTATTTGGAAGGGCAGCTGGAGTTTCAGTGAGGTGTTGTGGCAACAGAAGCTGGCTCTTTATCTAGAGCAAGAGCATGAATATGGGAGGTGCCTTCGCAGACTGGGAATTATGGTCTGACACAGTATGAATCTCTCTTCTACCCATCTGTTCAGTCATTTAGGTCACAGCCATTCACATGAGAAAATCTTTTAGGTGCCAGTCCTTCACAGAAGACTTCAGTGTTTCGTTAGTTCTGGCACCATTCCCTAGTTTTGTATTATCATACAGGTCCTCTGGCTTAGGGTCCTTGATTCTGGAGGAGGAGGCTTGTGCATAAATCAGCACTGTGTATTTCCTAGGAACTAAACTTGGGGGGCATGAACTGAAAAAATATAAAAGTAGATAATCCATCTACAGACCTGTCAACTTGAGATACCTACCAGCTCAAAAGTGGAGGCCACTGGAAACCCCAGCTGTCAATGGAGGGAAGGTGTGACCAAAGCCTATCTCTCTTAATGATCCTTCTGAGTATTTTAGGAAATGTTCCTTTAAACCTACTCCACAAATTTTTCCTACTTCTTACATGGCAGATTAGCCTGACTTCAGGAAGCTCTTGTAAAATTGCATGAAAATGTTTCTTGCCTTGTCCTACAGTATCCCCTCACTTACTTTATAATCTGAAAGGAGAGCTGAGACCCCTCCAGAGCCTACGAAGTGCCCCCTGAGGGGCCCAGTCATCCTAAACATAAAACCCCTCTCTAGAGGGGGTAGGTATGTCTGAGCTGTATGATGCAGGCAGTCTGTTTTTCAGTTTAACCTCATAGTTTTATATAGTAAATTGCATTCCAGTAATCAAACAAACATTTAAAAGATTATATATACAATTACAGTCATCTCCAAATCTGTCGCAGATGTCCTTGGGGTTTTGCAAGCCTAAGGGAAAGCCTTGGCTTTTAAAGATGGAAGAAGCAGGAGAGATGAAAGGGAAGAGGCTCATTCCTTTCACAGAAATATAGAAATTATTGGAGTCAGACAGACTTAGACTGTGTAGTCTGGTTTAGATACATTGAGTGCAGAAGGTGGCTCTAATTATCACTATTTGCACCCACTGGTGGAGTACATGCCTTCAGTCATGTAGACTGCTGGTGTCTGCAGTCAAACTTCTCCCTTTGGAGCTGGGAGCCCTGCAAGCGCAACTAGAAAGTAATTAATCTGGCTTTTCCTCCTGGGAAGGGATCCACACACTGATGTCTGATATCAGCCTGTGCTAAAAGAGGAGCAGGGAAAGAGGAGCTGTTGCATTACTGTGGAACAGCTGCATTTTGGGATCAGTGCCAAAAGTGGGGGAGGAAAACTTCTGGAGACCTGAAGAGATAGAGAAAGGCAGATCCCTCCAGGTCTGAGGCTTCAAGAGACCAACGCTGTGTGTGGGCAGGAGCTGGGACACTGTGTGGGAAAGATTTGCTCTTTCAGTAGAAGGGGAGTTCCCTCCCAGGTCTTCATGCAAACTGCTTCCCCTAAATCTCAGGCTTTATCACAGATCTAGGCTGGTACTCTGGGATGAGATGCAGACCTACAGCCTCCACCCCTTTCTACCCCCTGGCACCACATACTAATAACCTCTGGATTTAAAGATACACTGCTTTTGGCACAGAGGGTCTGGAGCTGAAACCATCAGTGTGGCTATTCAATCCCCTTCTCAGCACTGTAGGACAGCACAGTATGGGAAGCTTACACTCAGGGTGCAGAACTTGGCAGGTCTGTGTAATGTAGCTGCCACAGCTCTCAACCTTGCATGGCTTATAGTTTGTTGGATGCAAGATGAGAGCATTCAAACGGGGCAGGCAAACATAGGTTCAGTAATACTGGCAGCCAGAAGCTTTTCTTAAAGAGCTTGCTTCTTACTATGTAATGTTGAACAGAAAGATCATGTATAGTTTTTGCCTCTGCATGCTTGATATCAGAAAAGCACTTAGCAACTCTGCAGACATGCCTGTGTTTCCAGTGACTTCATCTGGAAGTGTCCAGCCACACCTGGAGGGAGCTTTAAAGTGCAAGCTGGGATGACAGTATCTTTTGTAAATACAACAGGATTTCCTGGGTTTATATGTGAATTCTTGGCCCTCTCGGGGAGTGGTAGAATGTATTTGGTCTCTGACGAAGCCATGAAAAGGCTTTCTGTATTATGTAATTTATATAGCCACTGACTTTATACGGCTTTGTATGGCCAATAACCTGCTTCAAATTGAATGATTTAAGGATAACCATATGGCTCTGTTGAATAAATCCAAATATCACGGGATACAGTTACATTAAACTCTTTAGTCAGTTTAAGCTATGTTTGTGGCTTTTTTTTTTTTTTTTTTTTTTTTTTGGTAAACATAAAAAAATGTAGTGCAAACCAATTAGCCATATGTTACTTTTAGGAATGTGTCAGAATTACATTGTGACCTAAGTGGTTTTTTCAGTTGCTCACAGCATTCTGGTATATTCTTCACAAAGATTTCTTCCTTTTTTTATATTTGAAATTTGTTCTGACTGTTTGAACAGGACAGAATAAATACATCCTAATGAACACTGTAATGAATATAAAGTTACTTTGGCAAACCAATTTAATTTTCATGAATCTCACTGTTAGTTGAATATATTGAATAATTAGTGCGTGTCCTCTTAGAAGGCAAATGCTTCTCTTGAAATTAAAGCCATATTTTGTGAGCATAATGCTTAGCTCTGTTGAGTGGCAGTGGACCAGGTAAACCATGCTGTTCTAGCCCTATTTGGTGGTATCTATAAGATTTCTAATGTACACTTACAGCATAATATCTGCAAATAGTATGGGCAGCTTTAGTAAGCAGTCAATCTGGCAGCATTTGTCTGGATTGTCAGTGAAGTTCAAGCAGGAAAGGATGTGCCATTTTGAATTTGCCCTGTCTGTTGGTGGAAATAGTCCTTGTAGTATTTGTCCAGTTGTATTACTGAACCCTGTCACTGCAACAACTCACAGACATGTTCATTAGTTGCAACCAATGCATATATTTTCTGAAATTCTGAGAGAGAGTTTTAGGAAAATAATATGTTTTAAAGAATAAATCTCACTTTATGAGATTTCCAGTGCATGGTGACATAGCTGTTAGTACCATGCTGAAGTCCATGCTGATAGGATCAGGACTAAGGAGATAATTAGTATCTGTAACGCTGTTTATAATACTATTGGAAATCTGTCCTCCCTAGCATGCACATTACCCAAGTCTAAGTAAAGCAGTCAGTTTTCACCTCCAGAGGTTATTCTGCTTCTAAAGTAGAGGGACTGAAGTGTCCCAAAGGTGGGGTTCAAGTAGTTCTTTGTTTTAAGCAGCCATCAGTTTCCAGCAAATGCCAGGGAATTTTGAGGTAGCAGACATCTCCTTTCCTGTCTGACCTGTATCTTTTCTGGCATGGGATGCTGGAGATATAATCTTCTTTTCCAATGCAGTGAGAGGAAGTATATCTTGGTCAAGATTAGTATTGACAGGAGATAACATTTGCTTGAGAGTGAAAGTGTATTGTTCTAGCACAATATACTATAATTTAAATAATTCACAATGCAATTTCTTCTGTGGGTCCAGTCTGTAATCTAAACCAGAAACTTGACATTTTCACAGGGTGCATTCAGTTTCAAAGTACTGAATACTGCATATTAATATGAACAAAAGTTCTCATTTTCTTGAATCATGTAATTTTCATAAGAGGCTCTACACCTCTTTCCTTCTCCATCTGAATATCTCTGATTTTTTTTTTTCATGTTCAATGTACTTCTCTCAGCTCACCTGGTTACACTATACTGTTGCTAGGTGGATAAATGAGTTAAAGTTTGTCATCTTCTGCGACAGAAGCTGTCTGAGGTACTTGAGGCTCACTGCTGCAGATTATGAAGAAAGAAAGGTGAATGAGCTCCTTCTGAGGACTGCATTAGCAGTCTCCACTGAATACTGGAGTAAGGACCAAGAGGACATGAAAGGCAGAAAGCACAAAGAAAAGGGGTTTAGAAGAAAACTGAATGAGGTGGAGTTTGCCAGAGGTGTGATGATGTTCAGAGCTCCTTCCTCTGTTTCCTAAAAGAATCTGCAGAAAGTGTCTCATGCTGACAAAGGCATATGATGGAATGGTAATAGAAGACCTTTTCTCTGTACCAAGATATTCACTGAAGGGTAGTTTTCTTCCCTGAAAGTGTCTTGTTTAACTGTATCAGATTAATCATCGTCAGTCTTGCCTTGAGGGGTTTTGCCCTTCCTCACTGTAAGTTTAAGCTTCTTGGGCATGGGATGTGGTAGCAGAGCACTGTAAATTTCAAGTGCATCTGTGATGTGTGTGTGTGTAGTCAGTAGAAGTGTCTGCTGCTTCTGAGTCAGCAGAAGACATGCTGCTCAGGGCACAGGGAAGCTGGCCAGGATCCCTGCTTTTACTCCTGCCTAGGAACTGCTGGTCTCAATGCAGAAAAAAGGATTGTTTGCCTCCCTTCAGATAAGATGACGGCCACTCAGTCCTGCCTTGCTGGCATGCGACAGTGGAGGCCAACTTCTCTTTCAGCCTGTGCAAGTAGTGATTCTTTTTGTTTACTTCTTCAACACTTCCCAGCAGAAAGGGAGTAGAAAAGTAACCAAATAGGCTAAAGAGAGCAGTTCAAAATGAGAACAACTGAGAACATGCAGTTTTAGTATTAATTTTGATTAAATTATGTGCCATTGCTAGCTTTTAAAAGTAACATTTCTTAATGTTTTAGTTTTCATGAATGTCCTGCAGTACACCTGCGTACTATGTCTCCTTGTGTACTTCTCAACTGAAAATAACTCTTTGAGGAAAGTTTTGTATGAACACTTCCTTCAGTGTGAAATTGTGAATTGTCTTGTTTGCAGGAGGAACACTCTATGGTTTTTGTCCTCCTACTCCAAGCTTTTCAAGTGTAGATTTCTCTTTCACCCCCATCTACTGCCCATTTAACTCTTCCACTCTCTTCTCCAATGCGTAATTTGTTCTTAGTGCAACATGATTTGGATCAGTTGATTCACATGCTTCCCCTGCTGAATAACCAACATGAGGAAGGAAAGTCTACCCCCTGACTACTGACTGTTTGCTTCCTACCATGCCTTTTTCAGAGTGGGTTTTTAAGTCTAGTTTTTAATGGAGATAAAGGAGAAGGGTTATGCAGTGCCACCAAGTTGAATGCTGCCTCCTCTCAGTTTTTGCGCAAGCTTCTGAGAGTCTTAGAAAACAATATGAGGGGACAGAAACCTAGCATGTTTAGCCTTATTTAGAGTTTTTCCTTTAGATCTTTATATCACTATTATAGTCCACATCAACAGACTGCAAACCTGGGTGTGCCTTTTTTTTCAACCAAGGCTTAACAGTGTTTTCTTTGTTTCCTGAGGTGACTTTTGAGGGATTTATTACATATGGATGCACCATCCGAAAAGGATGCCAAGGCTAGAAAGAACTTCATGTGTCACATCTGTATAATGTAGACTGCTCCACACATCACTGTTCTGCTTAGTGTGTGGAACAAAGGATTTCCCAAGTAACAAATTTGTGATGGTGGCAGCTAAGGATAAACCAAAATTGGAGGACTGGGGAGTGATTGTGTAAGGAACTGTGCCTAAGCTGTGTCCTGACTCCATTCATTAATCAGTTTCCACCTCTTCCTCCTCATCTTCAGGCTCCCAGTTTTCCAGGAATAAGAAATCCAAGCACATAGGCCTGAATGGGGTTTTGCTGTGTTGCAGTCAGACAGTCCAGTAACCAAGACTACAGGACATGCCAAGGGATGCACCCAGCCCACAAGCTGGATGTGGAATCTTTATGTTTTTTGTAAGAGGAGTTGTGCCTCCAAGTCATTCTTTATTCCAGAGACTTCAGGTGCCTTCTGACTGGCACTCAGCAGGGTTTAGGCAGAGTCAAATGATGGGAGCTTCTGTGCCTTCAGGGAGACATCTGCAACTCCCAGTGATTCTCTGCTCCCTCTTATGACTTCAGTAGAGGTGCCTGTTGTGCACAGAGGCAATGTACAGTTTTGTGCATATGGGAGTTGAAAGCCCTTCACCTCTTTGAGAAGCAGTATGTGGTTTATCTCTAGTTACGTAGGGAAAAAAATTCTGATGTGTCTTTCTGGAAAGGTTTCTGGTCTCTGACCTCCTTTGGTCTCCTTTAATTGAGGATTTTGCCAAGCTTATTACATGGGATGTTCTTTGGCAGCACTGAGCGAACAAAGCAGGCTGGTGACAAATTATCATTTACACGTGCACAGAATGTAGTGTAACAATAGCTGTTTAAAAAAAATAATTTCCTTTTTGGTGACATATAATAACCTTCCTTTAGTAACCTGTCATAGACCTCAAGATCTGTATGAAAAGTCATCTCAGTTTCCTCAACTTTATCTGTCTTCCTAGACACATTACTAATGTGAGGTTCAGTAATGCAAAAAAAATACACATCTGAATATTAATTTGTTTTCTTTTATTATAAACTGTATCACTGGTTCTATAGATGTGCCCATTTGTGTCTGCCTACCAGGAATGTCAGCCAATATTTACTGATGCACCTGCTTATCAAAAACACCTTTTATATGTTCCCACATAAGTATTTCAGGCAAAAAATTTCAGTTACATATACAAAGTGTTTGTTTTGGAAGTGCTTGCATATTCATCAAATCAGGCGTGAAAAATGAAGAGTAGAAAATAAAACTTACTTGACCAGCAACACTGGAACACTACGGCTTCAATCACCATCATTTGTTCTGACTCCATAAAATAAGATTTAGGGTTTTTTTTTAATATTGAACACCTTTGAATAGCTAATACATGAAACTTCCTGATCAACTCATAATCTGGCAGAAAACAAAGTTCATAGGCTCTGGGCAGAAATCAGGCTGAAGAGGTTTAATTTTTTTTTATCCTGTTCAGAGGTCAATGTGCAGTTGGTGAATTTAAACAATTTGATACGTCAGCCAAGGAGGCCAGCGAGTATGTGAGTGTTCCAGTAGCAGCAGAGCCACTGATGGAGAGAAACAGCTGGATGCAACATATATCAAATGCACCATCAAACTGCCAGTAAATAGTGCCTATAGAACTGATACTGGAGCATGCCAGGGAAACACCTATCACATATATACAAAGCTCTCTACAAGTATTAAATATCTGGTTGTTGGTCTGAGAGCTACTTGCCCTGCAGCATGTTTCATAGTGTGAATGAGTGAGACAGAAGGATAGGTCAAAAAGGAATGATAGGAAAAATTATGTTTCTTTACAGTTCCTAGGCAAAATAACTTTTCCAAAACATTATTCATTAAGTGAGAAGGCTGTTACACACTCCGACAAGTAATAATTCAAACTTCTCAATGAAAAAGAAAAAACACTTTACATTGTAACAGACCGTATTTTTATTTGAAGAAGCAGTCCAGAAATTCTCCTGTTGTAGCTCATCACCTCTTTGATGACAGGTATATCTCCAGGCTTAGGACAGTCAATAAGAAAACAAGTTCCTTGGGTGACATTGTTCATGAGCAATTTTTATTGTCCTCATAAAAATCAAGGGGTGGTAAAGTCTTCCAGTGACTCCCCTACCATTAACAGTCTCCTTTTCTTCATCCTCACAATGTTACTGCAAACTGGCTGTCATCAAGCTGTATTTTTTCTGACGGCTTTTACTTAGAAGTTGTGAAAATAGCACAATAGGAAGAATGTGAAGTTTTACAGCTAGAATAGCAGCAAGAGTCACTATTATACGATATAAATTTTAAAAAGTTCTTGCCCTGTATTCTAAGGTACGCACCTTTCAGCACTGAAGAGCTCTGAGTTAAGACAAAGGTTTTAATTTTTTTTTTTTTTAAGTAAAACATCATGGGCAGATCTGCCAAAGATCCTATCTCTTAATTAGTTTTATGGCAGTTGCAATATACAGGCCTCACCAGGAACCTTCATGTTAGTATGCAGCTATTAACTTTCAAACCTGAGAAAATGTGAGAGGAAAGAAAGCATTGAAGAAGAGTTATTTTCCATGTTTGAAAGCTAACAAGACTACAGATTTTCAGCTTTACAAAATGTTATTAGCTACCAGACTGAATAACTTGCTAAATCTGTGAAAATAAAAACACTGATGTCTTAAAAACTCTTGAGTCTTAGGCCCCTTTTGCAGAATCAGCTTTGTTTTTGCTATTTAGGAGGTGTCTACATCTGACCCATAGCAATTGCGTACTATATGTTGACATCAGTGGCATTCCTAAGTGTCAGGAAAGGAGATTAAATAATAATTAATGGGCTGCCAAAATTACTGAAGACTGATGTGAAAACTGGCTGCTTTTCCTCTACCTCACCTTCTCTTTTCTACCCTCTCCAGTTTCTGTTTGACTGTTTCACATTCTGGAAAGAAACAGAGAAAGGATCACTTATCTAGGATGGATGTAAGATTCACAGGAGACACAGAAACACACCATTTCCTGTGAATGTGAGGCTTATGCATTGCCCATCAGTCTCTGCAATTTCACCAATACATTCCAAATTCTAATCAAATTAATCAGAGGTAGAAGTTTCAAAGATGGTATGTTACTAAAAAATGTCATGAAAATTCATAGCGAAATAGAAAATAAAGTTTGAGTTCAGTCCTTGTTTCGTCTGCGTGATCTGCAAGTGTTGCTGTCAGCACTCATGTTCTAAATCAGCTGTGACCTGTGCTGCCTCCTGCCCAGTCAGAAAGGTAATGTGTATGATAGAGAAAGGGAAGTATTGTGAAAGTCAGGGCAAGGGGAATACAGGATACTGAGAAGTCAGGGTGATTACTGTGGAAGAGATTTTGGGGATGTAAGAGCAAACTGACAGTGTGGCAGGAGCTTTGGTTAGTATGATGGAGAGGTGAAAGTCTTTTAGTGGCTGTAAGGACAGGTGGAAGACATGAGAGCCTTGTGGTAGCAGGGTTCGTGGATAAGCAGTTCTTCTCTGGCAGTGCTGTCTGGATAGCAGCTTGGATCTGCAGTACAATTTACTTGTTCATAGGTTCCCCCCCTAGCCACCCCATCCCCTTTTCTATTCTTTCCCCCCTTCTGCTTGACAAGCTTCCTTGATTACATCACTGCCAAGGTAGTCATAAGTCAGCTGAGAAACAAAGAATGACTAACTTCCTTCCCCTTGAGGCACTATGAAACACTTAGGTCACCTGTCTTCCCAGCAAGAGAGCAGCAAGTACACAGTGTAATCCAACAACTTTAGAGCATCTCTTCCCTTTGGAGGAGCCACTACAGTGGCTACAGGGTTGGGGGTTTTTATACTCTCAGTGACTTCCTCTAATTTTTACCACTTGGATTTTTTTTTCAAGTAAAGCTTTCACAAAATCTTCACATTTTCAGATATCTCTATAGAACTTTGTGTTGTTTCTGAAACACTGCAACACTTCAGAGCTGACAGCTGCAAAAAATAATTAAGGAATCAACAGCTCTAAAACAGAACTATATGAAATTATAGAAATAAACAAACAAACAAAAAAATGAATCACAGAGGAATTCTAAAGGAAAGGAGCACAGGACCACAACAAGGCCAGTATATGTAAAAAATGTAGGTTGCAGAGCAAGCTTGGCCATGAAATTGCATGGCCCATCTTGGAGATGTCAGTTGATCATTCTGTGCCAAATTTCACTTAGTTGGGAAAGAGGAAAGTATTCCTGTCTTCACAAATGCAGCGTTGCTGATTTAGCTCATCTTTTCAGAGTATTTTGTGATGCACAGCTAGAAGGGACTGTAGAAATGTAAATGACAGTCCCGTTGGAACTGTTTACCTGTCCTTGGTGGAATGCAAAGGAGAAGCTGCATCTGAATGCAGAGATGGTGCCAGCCCTTGTCAGAGAGAGAAGGCTCAAAGTTCATCAGCCGTTGGCATCATGTGTGCTCCTCAGCTGAGATACAGCTTTGAAGCAGGAGTAAATTGTTTTACAGCCTTGGGCCGCTTTTGTAACAGTGAACTTGACGCTGCTCTGTTACAGCATTGCCAAGCTGGGACAAATAATAGCACTTGTTTTCCTGCCTCTGTAAACTCATCCTGCTTTCCTTCTGCAACTTCCCAGTAGAAACAAGATAATTAAAAAATGGGCCTAAACTGCAGCCATCGAAATTCATGTCAGACCTTAAGATAATTTCTTGAGTGTAAGCCTAGGTGATTTAGAAAGATCACCTTTCCTTGACTGGAGGTGTTTTAAGAACATGTTAACAGCATATAAATTAAAAAGGCATTGAAGACTGGGGCTTTAACACCAATGCCACAGGAGGACAAGCCAGTACAAGATCAGGCAGGTGTGGAAGCAAAGTCAAAGGGATGTCAGACTGATTAAGAATAAACCACATCAGAAGTGCAACTCGTGAGACTTACTCATTCAGAGTCAAATAAGGTAGAGCATATGGTGCTCCTTTGCACTACCTCCTGGGGAGAAGTTTTGTGACCAGGTTAATAATGGAAGAAGGTCCAGTGTGATAGGCTATGGTTATCAGAGGAAAGATGAAGACTGGACTTACCTGGGCTAAATGGGAAAAGATACAGGGATGTCCAGTAGCCAGGAATATGTAGCTCACTCTTCTACAGCACACATTTTTGTGTGTAGCTTTTATTTTATTTTATTTTGTGTGTGTGTGGTTTTTTTCTAATTTTTTTTTATTATTTCTCATTTACCTCTGTTGTGGGAAGTGTCTTAACTAGCAGTGTACTAACTTACATTTGTATTATTCTTGTTTCATTCTATTCCATAAATGGCTGTGTTGTCAAGGAGCTCTAAAACCTGTGTTCCACATTTTTCAGTATGGAGAACACTTCTATTTGCTGGGCTGGCAGCTGCTGTGTAAGCTTTTCAGCCCTTTTTAATCAATCTGCCTTCTGTAGCAAGCTACTGTGAATTAGTTCTTTAGGCCCTATTATCCAGGCTCCTTTACTACACTCCAGAAGGAACAAAAGATACTGAAGAAGGCCTCAGGGGATAACCCCTGACTAATGAAACTCTTCTGTGCCTGTAGAGCTACAGTGCCAAAAGGAGGATGGAGGGGTCACGGCCAGGATATGTTGTGTTCTGGCGGATAGTGCATAAGAACAGATCAGAGCATCCATGAAACTGCTTTGCATGGCACTGGAAGACAAGTCAGCTCAGAATGATACCAGGAAACAGAAGGATAAAGATGCTGAAGGCTTCCTTTACCCGTGTCCTTCTCATGCAGTCTGCGCTGCTGAAATCACTGACCACTGAAAGAGCAGTAACTGGAAAACGGAAGGAAAAAGTCCAACATCTCTGCTTTGGGCTGGAGTTTCCTTCAATTCCAGGGAATCTGACCTTAAGAAGTATGCCAGGGCAGAGTGGTAGGGCTCTTCACAAGCAGCAGCCACGCTGATTAACAGAAGGAAATGAGATTGTATGCCCTTGTATCCCAGTGAACGAAGGTAATTTACCCAGCTACTGCAGATTTAGAGTGAAGACCTGTCTGACAGAGATTTTGTGTGAGGTCATCTTTATCGTCCTTGCTTGGCAGATATGAAAGGAACAGAGTTCCTCACTTTTACAATGGAAAAATAATTCTTCCCTGTTCTGCTTTGTGGTCATTGCCTAATGATTGGGAGCCTGCTGAGAACAAGTGATACAATATAAAGCTCTATTCTTCTCCTTCATTAACTGAATCATCTTAGTTAAGTGCAAGAAATGGTAGGAAACAAGCAGTTATAATAAATGCTGAAGCTCTGGAGACACATGCTACTGTTGCAGGTTTTTACTTCAATAAAACTCCAGGGATTTGTACTCAGTAAACATGCTAATCCCAGGATTACTTTTTAATTGCAGATTTTAACTCACCTGTTGCTCTATCAAAGTCATGCTTACAGGGAAAAGCATGAGAAAGGGAACGATGGGAGATCTTTCTGTGGTTTCAGGGTGTGGTGCAGTTGTTGCCTGGAGCTTTCTCACTGGTTTAAGTACCTTGTGAAAGTGTGACTTCAGACTGAAACAGTTACACCTGTACAGACTGGGTTTGAACATCCTTATGAAGACTCAGAGGTGCTCTTACAGGTTCAGTGCTCTCATCTAGCTGCAAGTGTGGAGCATGTAGAGAGGCACACCAGCTGTGCACATCTGCACCATGTTCAGCAGCAGGAGAACATTTGAATATAAACAAGGCTTACACTTCAGTCTTAGTCCTCTCCCTCTCTCCTTGGTGAATGAATAAATCTACATTGTTGCTATTTATGTGATACAAGTGGGTGAGAATTAGCAGTTTGGCATTATTGGTTGGTGTTATTAACTTGGGTTCATGAATAAGCAGAATGACCAGTGCTAGCAAATTGTGCACTAATTACCCTTGAGCTCTGCTGATGAAAGAATGATAGAGAAACAGCAAATATACCAACGGCTTTTAACTATTGTTTTATTATTAATAGTATTACTAAAAGGAGCAAAAGTGGAAAAAATGCTTTTCCTGACTGACTGCACTGTGTGTAGGGCTGCAGTTCAGGGCACCTCCTCTAGAGATTGAACAACGGATGTGTTGCAGTTACTAATTTTTGTGACGGATATTGCTAGCTACTGAAAAGGTACTTCTGGATCCCCTGAGACAGAAACAGATCCCACTCTGACACCTTTTGCCCTGGACATCCACTTGGCTTCCACAAAACTGGTAACTACGGAGGCTCATCTTGATGCCAGCTCTGGTAATGAAGCAGTTAAGCAAGACCCGCAGAAAACCCAAGAGAAATGCACTGATTAAATGCTTTAGTTATCTTCTACTATTCTTCTTGCCTGCTCTTTTTCACCTTCTTCCGGCCTTGACAGTGCATGCTCCTGTGTTGGGGTTTTTTTTGGTTGTTTTTGTTTTTTTGTTTTTTTTTTTTTTTAAACTGGATGGGAAATTAGTAAACACTTTATTTGGTTCAACATATGTTAAGGAAGTGGAAACAGCTGGGGGCCAAAAGGAGAATGTGACTGGCAAGGCAGGTTGTTATTTTTATACAGAGTTGTTTATTTAGGTCTCTTTGTGCAGAGATGACACTGCACTCAGCCCAATTTTATCCTGATGCCTCCTGTTAGTCCTTTTGCCTTCAAGCATTTTGTCTTAGTAGTTCTGACACCTGCATGTCTGCACCCTGTGGTCCTTGCACGATGGCTTCACCTTATATCTTTTTTTCCCCAGTGCCTTTCTCTTCCTTTTCCTTTCCTACAGCTGTTGCTTTCAGTGCACACCCCTACAGATACCAAAGGTGATGGGAGAGGTCTGGTCTAGCTTTGTCTGTCACCTTCCCAGCCCTTTCTCTTAAAGAAGGTGAGAGAGCCTAGGGAGAAAGCTGGTCTGAAGAAAAAGAGCCAGGTAACCTCTGCCAAGTCTGAAGAAATAAAACAAGTGTGAGTTAAGAGGAAATTATTAGGTGGGGGAGAGGATAGGATGTCCATAGTACCCAGGAAAATGGTCTCATTCAAGTAATTTGCAGGAAGTCATAATGAGACAGGACTAGAAACTTCAATTTTATGTGCATATATATTATACTTTATATTATTATCTAGAATTATATTTATATATTACATTATTATATATTCTAGAGTGATATGTGACCGAGCAGAAGCTCATTATCACCTGTTTTATGGCAGGAGTGAGCCCTGAGTTATACCATTAGGAAAACAGAGATGCTACTCTATTAGATAGAAAAAAGTAAGGTAAGTAATGTTGTATCAAGACAAAAAAAATTATGTTCTCTTTTTTTTTCCTATGCTTTCCATGTGTGTTTTAAAAAATTACCTTCGACTCTATTGCCACGTATTTCCAGTAACAAATTCAGCCAAGCAGACTGGCATGTTTGTGCCTGTCACAAGGATAATGTAGGTTAGGCAAACAGATATTTTTGGGCCTTGGTTATACCAAGGCCACTTAATATGCTTAGAGGGATTGCTCTTGGTGTTTTTAGTCAAACATCAAAGATCAAGGCTAGTCTGTTATTTCTTCCTGGTTTGCTAAGGAAAGCGACTTAACTGCAGAGCTCTTATTGCTGTTTTATTACTGTTGTGTATGAACTCTCATAAATTCCTGGGAGCTGAAAAACACTTCCAAGCAAAACATAATTTTGATTCTTGGCTTCTGTGTGAGAATTTTGTAGCTTAATTCCTATGTCAAAGATCACATACGACTTATCCAGAGACTTAAGAGAGTCAGAATGACAAGACTTATTTTTTCATCACTGACTCTGAAACTGGAATCCAGCAGCCTTGTGCACAGAGTTGAAATGAGGCCCAGATCCACCTCACTAGCTGTTGCCACAGGAGTCTTTAAAACAACCTGAATTCTGGCAACTTCCCTGACATAATTTCAAACTTTTTAATGAAGCGTATCACTAACAGTGTTTCTCAAAATCCATTTAAGTGGCTTCTAATGGTTTAATTGTTGAAAGATATTTAGTATGTTCTATGGTGCAGCAATAACTTTTCTATTATGTATTTTCTGTGTAAGACAGGGTGGCCTCCTGGTTATGCAGTACCATTAGATGAATACAGAAAGATTAAGCCTGACAGACATGGCAGTTACTTTACCTGATTATTTCATTTTTTAAAAAATGCTTTTGAAGTGTTAGCTTGTTATGTAATTATCATATACAATAAAATGCTCCAAGGGCAAAGAACAAATACGTTAAACTAGAGTAATAAGTAAAGCTAGTATCAGTTAGTTTGCCATTACTTTCTTCCATTAAGATGGCATGGATCTTAGCCTGGATTGGTGTGCATTGAAATGTTCTGTTTAAGGATGCTATGTTTCAGATGTGCTTTTATCAGTAATAATATGCTGTTGTTATTGATGCCAACTAACTGCTTCATTCCTTCAATCGGATGGTTTCCATTTTAGAATCCTTTAATTTCCTATCAGTCAAATGGCAGAAAAAGGAGAGAGGTTCTGTAATGAAACTTTCAAAGAACGAACAGAAAAACAAAATCTATTTAAACTCTAACAATGTCATTTTTACTTTCTTTTTAGTTCAAAGGGACAAATTACCAGCGGCCTCTGAAAAACCAGAGCATGTAAAAGACTTCATCATAGCCAAAGATTTCAGGAAATATTGACAGATCTACTTCTGAGGCAGAATTTCCTGCTTCCTGTCTTGATGGATAAAGTACTGACATACAGAGATTCATCTGTTAACTTTGAATATTTGCTGACAGAGGCAGTCTGACTTTCAGAGCAGTATACACTCCAGGTGTACACACTCGGGATGTCCCTGACTACACAGAGCAAGCCTCTTGCATCCTGTTTGGCATCCCTGGGGACCCAGAAGAGGAAATCATAAGCTGTCATGGACTCGAGATGGCAGGACTATGAAGGTGACACCCAGCTTTGTGTGCTTGCAGGAGAAGGAGCATTGCCTCCTGCCAGCCTGCAGATCATTTCTGTCCGGAGGAAGAGAAACTGGTTCAGTGGCCAAACTTTAAAAGTGGTAATTCAAAGTGGTTTCTGTCACTTTCTTTAAGTTTTGGTCATTTATTGCTGTCTGCAATCTCTTGATCATCTTTCTTGAGGACTAGTTATGACCACATAAAAGGCCTTTTTAAAAGAAATCTAAACCTGGCTTCTCTGAGTTAGTTACCTAAGAATATGCTCTTTTCCTTTTTTTTTTTTTTTTTTTTTTCCTCCCCCAGCTGTCAGGTAGTTTCAGTTAGTCCTAAAAATATCATCCATCTTCTTAGTACCAAAAGATTTTTTTTTTTTCTTCAATCTGGCATCAGTAACATTAGTCACACTCTACCACACTGTCTCACCCTAGGCTGTCACAACTCCCAGCAGTTACTGCATGTTGGAATGATAGACCTGTTGGTGGAAACAGCTGATCAGGCAAGGAAAGAGATCCCTCAGGAACATTTTCTGTCTGTTGGCCTTTAGAAAAGCTTTATTTATAGGAAACAATGCATTGGCATTTAGGTAGTCTAGACATGGGTGCCTACTTTTAATTAATTTTGATGGGAATAAGGCCCTGGGGTGCATTCCAAGTGCCCAAATACCATTTTAAAAGTGCTTTAATTATCTTCTGGGGGCTGTTAAAATAACTATCCTGTTCAGGTATTGTGCTAACAAAAACAGGATGAAGAAAACCTAGACAGATTTGGGTAATGTAACATACAGTAAATGTAGTTGCATACATCATGGCATTAAATGCTAGAGAAGTATGGTCCTAGTAATGAGCATGGTGGGAGTGGAAACTTCTGTGAGAAGATAACATTAAAGGAGCAGCAAAAGTTTGGGTAGGGCTATGGTTGTTGACACTTAAAGAACATCTAATCTATACATCTGAAAGCCATTCAAAATGCCTATCTTGGATGAGGGTTCCAGGAAACACTACTTTATTTGTAGACATCCTGGGCAACTATTGTCAGACTCTAAAGAAGCAGAGAAGGGAAAAAAAGGAAAAAGTCTAGATGAGATGTATCTTTTGGACTGACAATTCTTTCCTTTTCTGCTTCTGAAACATTGCAAGCCTAGGGAGACTTCAAATAGCTAAAAAACTGTAATTAGAACCTTCTTCTGAATCATGCATTTGCTTCCCCGACACTGTGCAGGAGAGTTCCTGTTTTCCTGTTGTTTCCTGTGGCATAAACATGTATTTTAACTTTCTTTTGTCATCTGGGTAGATGCTGTCTGGAGGAGACGTGCTTTCATGTGACACTCTTCCTTCCCGCTGCTGTTTTTGGGGCCTCAGAGGCAAATGCAGGATATTCCTCTTCCATTTCCTTCATCGCCTCTCCTTATTCCAGTATCTCTGATCAATCAGTCTGCAGTGATTGTCAACATTTCCAAAGAACAGATGTAATTATCTGAAATAAATGGAGAATAGCGTGGCTCTGAATTTCCTAGAAAGGGCCAAAACATTCTTTAAGCTTGTATAAATTACTGACAATTTGGACAACCATGTAAGTAAAGTATTGTAAGTATTGTAATGTAAGTAATATTCAGAAGATAGTGAAATAAAAGTAAAATTTATCTGGACCCCCTGAGGTCAAAAACAAGGTTGGCAAAACCCTCAGAAGGGATTTTATCAATTGGAACAATCTAAATAAAATTGACCCTCTCTCTGTGTGGGAGTCTGACCTGTATGATCTCTCAAACACCCTTCCTTGCTCTGCTTCAGTGATACTAAACTGTATATGACTCTCTAGTGGCTTAGTAGGTGACATCCCATATCAACATTAAGAATGTGAAAGATGAGAGAACTTCAATTAGCTGCTGGTGTGTACTGATAATCATACTTAATATTCTAAGTTGCCTTCAGCACATTATTTCTTTACAGCTACAGAGCACTGATTTGTACTGAGTGATCCAGTGGGAAAGCTGTGTTAACAAAGCATTAATGGGAAATCTCATAGGCTCATAAACTGGGAACTGCAGAGACCCCATTTTAAAATGAGCACGCAGGTGTATTCCTGCCAGAAGTGCTCAGCCTGGTTTACCACATGACCTAATGACTTGTGACCACATGGTTAAACACTGCTGGATAATCTAGTTTAACTTTTTAATAGTTGTAGCAAATCATTTAAGTAAACCTTCAAAAAGACAGGTTCAAAAAAAAGAGCTGCTTGGGCGAGGCCATTGCAACCTCAGAAAAAGCAGAAGACTGACATGAAGAATCCTGTCTCTTTGGATGGCTGGTAGGGTCCACTTTATTTGGGATTAACAAGGGAAGTGCTTTCTGAGGGCTGTTACTGATGAAGGCACCAAAATTTCTGTTCATCAAGACAGAAGAAGGAAGGTGGGAGGGGCTGCCTTACTGTAAAGAAATGGGCAGGAATCATACTTAAACATCATAGGTTTAACTCCTACCAGAAATTTCATGGCATTAGTTGACCTTGGCTTTAATTCAGTAATGCTCTTTCTTCTATAATGTTGTAGATAACTCTAAAACTGGTTTTCTTCAGCATCCTGTGAAGGAGAGAAGGCAGTGCCAGAAAGGGAATGTGAATGGTCAGGTCAGTGTAGCGAACAGAAAACTGACAGGTTTTAGATAGATGTACCATGACAAGTTGAAAGACATGTAATAGGAGGGCCTTATGATCCAGCAATTTGTTATAAATGAGTTAACCCTTGTGGGCAATTAAATTCTTTGTACAAAGATCTGTATTTCAATAGAAAGAAATGTATTCTGCAAAATAGATAGCGGATTTTGTTTGCCATGCAGTTATCTTGCAATTGTTTACTCCACTATTGCATGAAGACTGTGATTAGGAGGAAAGCTTTATCTGGTCTTAGTCAGGGTTTCAGTATATAGCTCCAAATTGTCTTTATTTGCATATCTTTGTTTGGTGGCAAACTAGTTTGTGTGATACCTGAGAAATTTTTGTTTATTTTAGGAAATGTGTCTTCTCCTTTTCTCGAGCAGGATCAACCATATTCCCATTCTCCTTCTGACCAGAGTGTTGTCAGCGTGTTCGCCCGCCTTCTGAACTGTTTCTGAACAGGTTTTCTTTGTGTCTGTCCTCATGCATCAAATTTTCTGCCCTGGTTAAGGGGGTGACATACCATTGAAAGAGCTATGCTGGAAGACATTACAAGACTACACAGTTATGAGCGTAATGAGTTTCTCCATCATTCCTGTCACTTCATAACAGGAATTGACAACACTGGTATGAATGATACGCCCCCACTACTGCCTCTGCACCGGCACAGTGTGATGCTTCCATTTTACCAGGACCAGACTGTAGCAGCTGATGTGGTGGCAAAACAACCATAAATATTAAGACCTCTTATTAGGCTTTGCCATTCCTACAGAGTTTATAGTAACTGGCAGGGGGTTTTGGTCTTTCAGTAGGGTCTGCTTTGGGAGGGGGGTGGACACCGGGCTCTGGCAGAGGAGGGCAGGGTTTTGGGAGTGTGAATGTGAGCAGTGGGGAAGAAAGGGCTGCCTGCCAGTCTGCACATTGGTGCTACAGCTCAGCGGAGAAGAGTCATCAGAGGCTGAAGTGGTTTGGGTGGTTGGGATGTCAGTGGGCTGTGTGCCAAAATGGTATCACGGCATCTCCAAGCAAGGCCCCTTCAGCTGGACTAGACCTAGGTTCTGATGGGTAAAGTAAGACATGAATTTACAGCTGTTCATTAGTACCTGCTTGGGTATGTGTTCTTACCACATGATAAATTTTATCTCCATTTCAGTGATGATTCACTCTCCCTGAAGAATAATGTACCTTGTGTTTACCACAGAGAAGTGGCATGTAAATAAGCAATAAATGTAAAGTAGTTGGCACTTACACACTACTACTTATAACATGAGAAAGGTGATTTTTCTGATGAAAGAATTAACCTAGCAAATTTTTCACTGCTATATTGGTAGAAAGATGCCTCTTCCCCTCCTCATAAGACTTCTTTACCAGAAGCAGTAGGGTATGGTTTTGCAGTGTAGGAGATGCATGAGAAGGGTTATAATAGATGTCAGTAAAATTCACAGTAGGAAGAAGTCAATGTGAAAGAGTTCTTCTCTGCTGCTTCCATTACTAAAGCATGCGTGTGTACCATGAAGCCATCAGGTGACATTTCAAAGCAAGTAGGATATAACATCTTCACAGGCTGCTGTGTGTTAAGCTATCAATCTTTGGCTGCAGCATGTTGTGGGGTCCAGAAGTTCTCAGAGGTTCAGAAATGGGCTGTGAAATTTCATGAATTAAAAATGTCTTGAGAGTTAACAGGCACAAAGATACCTGCAGCAGTTCAAGGTGTCCGTCATACACAAGTCCCTGGAAACCAGGTATGAAATCTTGCTGAATGACAGTTAGAGCTTTCCATGTTCTTTTACTCCTCGTATCCGTTGCTGGCCACTGTCAGGCACAGGACGTTGTCCTAAATGTCATTTTAGTTCCACTGTGGTTTTTTTCATGTTCTCAACCACGCTGTTACATGGCACATTTGTACCAGTACTACTGCATCTATACTTGGAGAAGATGGGAATATATTGTACTGTTTTAACTATTGCTAAAGGGATCTATCTTTTCTGTGTGGATGAGGCTGTAAAAGGTGTTTCAGGACAAGCACATGGGGTAGGAATAGAGTAGAGCAACAGGCTGAATCAACAGTCCCTCCTAAGTTCTGAAAAATAGAAATGTAGTGGGAAATATTTTTAGTATAGTCTTTAATAACAAAATAAAAGTCTTATTTTTAAAGTCCGTATGACAAATACCTCTTATGCAGAATTTTAAGAGTTTGATTACTTGAGTAAAGAAACAATGTTGTAAACATTGTTTGGATTTTGAATGCATGGGGAAAAACAGGGACATTCAAATTTGTTATAAGGAAATTTTTATTAGTCTGTAGATACCAGCTAAGTTAATTTAACTGGGACTTCATTTCCTGTTGTCAGAGTTGTGCAAATAGGAAAATGATGCTGTTGTTTCTAAAGACTGACTGGAAATGTTATCATTTGGCAGGAGATCCTAATGTTTTGCACACTGCAGGCGTCAGGCTGGAAGAAACTTGGATGAAGCTGCTCGCAGACAGAGAAGAGGAGGCCTTCCAGTCATTTTAATCACAGAGTAACTATTATGAAACAAGATATTATTCTTTCTCTGATAGTTAAAGGGCCACAGGTCATTCATTGTACACGAGAAGAAGATGAAGAAGGTAGTTGCTCAGACTAAGCTTCTTGGATCCTCTATTGTGACACAAACATGAAGAGTGGCACTTAAGGCCTTAGCCATGTGGTAGTTGTCAGGTGGTGTCACTTGCCTGCTACCTCTGCCTTCAGGCTGGTCAGCAGGACAAGTGCAAACTGCAGACAGCAAGTTTCTAAGACAGGTTATTGAATGTCCATATCCATGCTATAAATCAGCTAGGGAGAAAGAAGCCAGGGAGGTTTTCCTGGGGCTTTAGAGCCCTCCATACCTCTTACCCAAGACCTGCACAAAACACCTTGCAGCCTCCTTGCCTGGTGCTGGGGTATTCCGTGTCCTAATGAGGAACCCATGGAGTCCTAAGAAGAAACTAGCACCACTGGCATACTTGCACCCAGCACCTTGTCCCTCTTCTCTAAACAGCTTCAAGGCCCTTGAGTCTTGGGATGGACTGTCCCAGGAGCAACTTCTAACCACAAGGAACAGCCTACACCTCAGGCCAGTGCTGTTGCTGTCTCCTCTTTCACAGAATCATAGAATGGTAAGAGTTGGAAGGGACCTCTGGAGATCATGTAGTCCAACCCCCATGCCAAAGCAGGTTCACCTAGAGCAGGTTGCACAAGAACGTGTCCAGGCAGGTTTTGAATATCTCTAGAGGAGACTCTACAACCTCTCTGGGCAGCCTATTCCAGTGCTCTGTCACCCTTAAAGTAAACAAGTTTTACCTTGTGTTCATACAGAACTTCCTATGTTCCAGTTGGTGCCCATTCCTCCTCTTTCAAGCAGAATGGTGGCAAGAAGGTTTTACAGAAAGGAGACTGTGACTGCTGTAGTGCTATCTGAGATGGAGTTCAAGTGTCTCATTAGAATGAGAGGGCCATAGGAAGGTGAAGACTGTTGGTGAAAACTGAACAGACCATGGCCTGTTCAGCTTTCAGTCTTCTAAGAGGCAATGGACTTGTTTGAAGATGATGAGACCTGAACCTATTTACTTATGTGCAACTTAGTGTCTTACTTCTGACTCTCCTGGTGCTCCTGTTGTTCCAAAAGCTCTGGATTGCAAGTATAAGAAGGAAGAGAACTGGGTGTGGGACAGGGTTGAGGGATGACAGTTTAGGGAACTGTAACAGCAGGAGAAGGAGGAGAGGGGAGGGTGATGTGTTCTTAGCTTCCCTAAATGCAAAGCTGCTAACATGGCCCTGATGTTAATACAGGGATGAGGTTCTCAAACTTTACTTTTTTTCTGTCTCTCTCTGGCTCAGTACAAGGGTAGAATTAGCACACAAGTTTCTGCATTAACCTTGAGACCATACACTTAGGGCCGTACAGTGAATCAGTGGTGAAGGAAGACAAAATAAACCAGCAGTTTCTGGGCAGGAGGCCACCTACTATTAGGAAGGTTCTTGCATGCCATTCATTATCATGTTTCAAAGGATCCATGATGGAAAATGCGCAGGCTTGGTAAACAAACCAATTGCACTAAGAAATACCTTGCTACATGTCACCAGTTTTGATTCCCTGGGGAAACTGACTTCCCAAACATTGTCATTCAGCACAACTCTGAGAGGCTGTGCTGGTTTTGCTTGGTAAACATTCCCTTACTTAAAAAAACCCTGTTACCAGTAAGGAAAGAAAAAGCCAGGTATACTCTTGCTGTGAAGTGAAAGCCTGCAGGCAGAATAGCTGACATTCACTTAAAACCCTATAATTCTGCAAGTGAAGAAAACAAAATGCACTGAACTGGCAGATGAAATGTACTGTTTTCTTTGTCTTCATGTGAAAGGTCAAGCAGAAAAAAAAAAAATCAGGAGGTCAGAAATAAATCAGGAACAATAAAAATAGTCCTTAACACACCGCCGTGTCAACACAGTACTTTTCTTCCTGTAGCCTGATCTCATTGCAGAGCTGGGAGAAAAAAACTGAGAACATGCCAAAGCATTAAAAACAATACAATTGCATTTTGAAGGGCAAGGAAGCAAAATTTGTGGGTAAAGGGCTGTGTCTTTCACCTTTCATCTCCCTGGTGGTCACCCAGGGCTCTCTGCAATTACGATGGGTGCAATTTTAAGACCATTTATGTTGTGTGGAAGAGTTATTTGAACAAGATTTATTCATTGCTGAGGTAACTTTAATTGAGTTGCTGTTTATGTGATGCAATTAAACTATTGGCCTTCTGATAGCAAACTATCCAAATGAAATAGTCTTGTTTGGGTAAGGACTGTTAAAATGTAAAGTGGCTTATTGATGTACTTCAGGTTTATTTACCTAACCTTCTGAAGTTACCTTTTGTAATGCGGGTAAGTCCCTCAGTGCCTTACATTCATTTCACAGACTTTTTTTCCTGGTTTGGCAGGAGGAAGCACTCCGAACATCCTTTGCTCCCTCTTTAGTGATGAAATATCCCCCTGGAATTGTGCATCTCCAAAGAGAGTCAGTTCTTCAGTTGAGCCATGACATAGAGTTTTGGTTTTATCTTGCAAAGCAAACTTTTAACCATCCCTTCTAGAAGGGAGCCCAGGTCAGACACATTTTATGTAAGGAGCAGCACCTGTGTTTTTCCCACATACTAGACACGCATGGTTAGAATAGCTTCTCATGCTACCTTACTAGGTTACTAACACAGATGTATTTGTGCATCGGATGCTCTGATCAGACATATCTTATTTTGTAATGGTTTTCTGTTTGGAGCTAATCTTCAGAAATGAGGAATAAAATGCTGAGACTTAGAAGGTGACAACAGTGTGAAGAGAGTCTGTCCCTTCATAGCCATGACTAGCAGAGATTAAGACAAACTAAATGAATTGACCTCTTCCTTCACAATGTCCGTGGGCTACTCTCCATTCTCTGAAATTTTACTAGCTTTTATTTCATCACCACCCCATAGATGATGCATCTGTCTGAAATACACCATGTTTGACACCTGCCTACCTGACCTGCTTCTCCACGTGGTTCATATCTGTTAGCACTCTGATGGAAAGACTTGTCCCTGAGGTCTCTCCTCTCTGCTAGAGCCGTTTACCCTTCGCAACTTAACTCTTTTCTTCTCTCAAATCCTTGATTTTTTTAGTTATTTTTTTCTTGATTTTTGTGGTGACAGATGGCAATGGTTTTCCATCCTTCAGATGATGGGCATTTCTCCCAGCCTAGACAACCAGTTTGTTTTTTCCTTTGTCCCCCTGCCCCACCCAAAACCTACTTTTCTTGATAATTCAGGACGTTTTCTGGCTTTTGGAGCATGAGTATTCTTTTGCTTGTGAGGCAATGAAATCTCCTACACGGCCTCTGTGAGTAGGCAGGACATAGTTTCAAGTCCTACTCGGAGAGTTCAATTACAGGAGCTATTTTTTTCTCTCCTCCACTCCCAAGCTTTAGCTCAAGCCAGAAGGGAAATGAATCTCTGATGGCTCTTAAAACAAATTCGTGGGGTTTTTAGCATTTTCTCACCACAAAAGAATTTCAATTCCTGTTTTTTTCAAATGTATGGAAGATTTCCAGTGGATCCAGGTCTGAGATGAGTGTCTGTTAAGAGTCAGAAACTAAAATGTGGTATGAGCTAGAAACAGACATTGTCTTAACTGTTTTCTTCCCAGTTCCCTTTCCTGTTGTTCCAAATATCAAACTTCTTGTATGGCTGTTTTCCTGGAGAAAGTCTCCATGCAGAGTAGCTTAGCACTTACTCTGCCCTTTAAATTCCTTTAAATTTATCAAATCATTACCTGTGAATAATGTAAAGAAATTGTGCTTTTACAACTTTAAGTTTCCTGCCAAACCACCCGTGCATGAGCCACGTTCTTCACAGTGCCATGTCCAGAAGCTCAAAGCAGTCCCCATGCTGGAAGACTCAATTGGGAGTGTGTGGACTGTGAGATTAGAAAGATTTTTGACTTTGATACCTGCCTAATTTTCCCTAAAAAGCTGAACTATGGGATAGCATCAGGTTTGTTAGAATTATTCAGCTCTTATGTGGTCATCTTTTTGCAATCTTTTACAGGCTGGAATACATATAATTTATACAGCATGGTATTGGGACTCCAGGGAAAGGTACTACTGTTCAAAGAAGAAGAAAGGAAAAGTGGGATATTTTCCTGAAAACAGATGAGGAAAATAAGTTGGTATAATTGGGCCCAGGTGAACCTCATGAGGTTCAACAAGAGCAAGTGCAGGGTCCTGCACCTGGGCCAGAACAATCCCCACTATCAATACAGGCTGGGAGAGGAGGTGAGAGAGAGCAGCCCTGCAGAAAAGGACTTGGGGATGCTGATAGATGAGAAGCTGGACATGAGCAGCCAGTGTGTGCTTGCAGCCCAGAAGGCCAATCGCATCCCAGGCTGCAGCAAAAGAAGTGTGGCCAGTAGATCGAGAGAGGTGATTCTGCCACTCTACTCTGCTCTGGTCAGATCTCACCTGGAATACTGAGTCCAGCTCTGGAGCCCTCAGCACAGGAAGGACATGGACCTCTCTGGCAGGTGGGTTGGACTTGAAGATCTCCATAGTATGCCTTCCAACCCTTAACACCCTGTGTGATACCTGTGACCTGATGGAGGGGGTCCAGAGGAGGGCCACAAGGATGATCAGGGGGCTGAAACACCTCTCCTATGAGGACAGGCTGAGGGAGCTGGGATTGTTCAGCCTGGAGAAGAGAAGGCTCTAGGGAGACCTAATAGCCACCTTCCAGTACCTGAAGGGAGCTTATAAAAAGACTGGACTGGTAACAGTTTTAAATTAGAAAGGAGTGGGTTTAGATTAGAAATAAGGAGGAAGCTCTTTACCACGAGAATGGTGGAGCACTGGAACAGGCTGCCTTTTACTACAGGCCTTTGACCACTGCCAAAATGGGATTAATCAGTTTTCAACAGCCCTGAAGATTTACACGTGCCTGTGGCCTGACCCATTTAACTACAGCGAGTTGTTGGTGGGAAGGCCAGAGCTATAGCGCCCAGGCTCAAGCAAGCAGCGCTGGCTGCAAATGCTGCCATTCTCAGGTGCTTGGACTACTTGGCGGAGTATACCCTCTGGATAATGCCGGGCTCTGTCAGCATTCCCGAGCGAAATACACCCTTAAGTGGGCTTGCCATTGGTCATACAGTCAGAGAGGGGTCTTCCCTCTCCCAAAGGGTGCGCTGAGGGTTGGGGGCTGCACAGCAGGGCTGCAGGCACGTGGGCGAGCCCTGGGCTGTGGCCTGCCCGCAGGCCTGCTGGCTCCTGTCCCTGTGCAGGGGTTTGCAGGGCTTGCTTTGGGAGTCCGGGGGCTGTTTGGCATTGGAAGCAAGCTAATGAAAAACACAGCCAAAGTGCTTTCATGTGAACTCCTGAGGAGAGGCCACAGCAGTTGTAAAGAATACGATCAGCCTTGGGTTTGTTTACGAGAAGAGAGAAAGGTCTGCTGTGGGAAATGGCCACGTCATTGTTCCTATGGTGCCCTGTACCTTGTTTATAGGGTAGTGCCAAGTGGCGAGAACAAACACACTTGTGATGGAGCATCTTGGGAACTGCAGATCCCCCTTTTTGATCTTGTTCGTAAACCTAAAAAGGAGAGAGTTGTTTAAATTTGTACTACTGTCACTGATATTCAAATGTTTGAACCTTAATGCCCCTCCCCCCCATCCCCTCACCCTTATATTTGTTTCTATCAGTTCCAGTGAGTTTCTGCAGCACATTAGAAACATCACAGGCAATATCAGTGTTTGAAATCCATGCTTGTATCTTTGGGTGGATGTTTCACCGTAGAAGCCCCTGGCAGTGTGATCATAGGTGTATTTGTAGAGGCTTCTGTTCTCTGTGATTTTCCCCTCTTATAATGGTGTATTCATAAGTAGTATTCCAGAATCAAATGAAAAGTACTTCTGTTCTTGTTTCATAAGAGCTTAGTACATTGTGTGTGCCCAGGAGTGTAAGAACTGCTGGCTTCTCTGTCCATATTTTGTGTAACTAATTTAAACTTTCAGATTAGTTTTGTTCCCTATAGGTATGTCCTGGACTCCTCTGTAGTAATTATTTTTGATGACTCCACTAACGCCTACTGCTGAAGGCAGAGATGATCTATTTCAGACTCCTCTGCTGAATGAATTTAGCCAACAATCCACTCATGACTTCAGCAGATCCTCTCCCTCTCCCTCTCCCTCTCCCCCCCCCCCGCTCCCCCCTCCTTCCCCCCCACTCCTCTCTCCACTCACTACTTCCCCTCTACCCT
>JAAGNO010028430.1:73058-106984 GCA_033439905.1 Ceryle rudis | reverse complement strand
TGCTGGGAGGCCAGGCTGGGAGAGCTGGGGGGGTTCAGCCTGCAGAGGAGAAGGCTCCGTCTGGGGAGACCTTCTGGTGGCCTTTCAGGACTTCAAGGGGCCTGTCAGAAAGATGGAGAGGGACTTTTGAGCAGGTCCTGTTGGGACAGGACAAGGGGTGATGGGTTTAAGCTCAAAGTGGGAGATTGAGACCAAGAGAGAAAGAAGACATTGCTGATGCTGAGAGTGGTGAGAGCCTGTCCCAGGCTGCCCAGAGAGGTGGTGGCTGCCCCATCCCTGGCACCATTCCAGGTGAGGTTGGCCGGGGCTCTGAGCAACCTGCTCTGGTTGAAGACGTCCCTGCCCATTGCATGACCTGTAAAGGTCCCTTCCAACCCAAACTATTCTGTGATTCTATGATTCTATAAAGCCCACCCTTCATGGTGCCTTTCTCCTCCTGTGGTGGACTCCAATGCCTCCCTATCTCCTCAGTTAGAAAGCCTCCCTTGGTCTAGCCAAGTTTCTTTGCTATTTTTTCACGTTTTGTTGCCAGCTAATGCAGAGTGTAATTTATTACTTTCCTGTTATGGGTTTTAATTTAATTTAATTTGGGGTTACCAAGCACATTAACTCCTTCTTTCTGACCGCTGTCTTAGTGCAGTGAAGGTTTTTACAGGGCCTGGCTGTGATTAACCGTGAAGACCCCAAGGACTGAAAATTATTTTAGTTTCCTGGGTTTAAGAGTGGACACAGCAAGTGAGGGAGGATAAAGCTAACAGGAGCCCCTCAGAACTCAAAATGAGAGGTGGCATCAAACAGAGTGGCAAGGCATCTTTCAGGACATCAGCAATCCGTGCCTATGGACGCATGTGGGCTATGGGCACTTCAGGAGGAGAAACCCTGAGACACAGTCTGATAGAGTGGACAGGAGCCAAGGAAAGAGAATGGAATTTTTGTGTGCAAGGAGGAGTGTTCTGAGTGCCAGGATGGTATCTGAGCAGCCAAGGCAGGTGGGATGAGTAGATGGAACAAGCAGATAATTGTGGTTTATAAAAGCTGGTTGGACATGTTTGTTATTTCAGTGGGAACATTGATGTGTTCAAAATGAAGCATTCCTCAGGGATGTTCTTTTTTCTTTTTTTTTTTTTTTTTCTTCTTTTGCTTTGTTAAGAGCCGTACAATAAAATACTTCAATACCAAGCAGAACATTTTAGATCTGAATTTCAAAACATTTTTTTTTCAGGGGCGTATGAGAGAAACATAAGGCTGATTACTCTGGAAATTACTAACAGAGTTAGCAATTAGCATAACAATTGCTAGCAACAATGTAAAAAAAAAATCAGTCATTGATGTATAGAATGAAATAAATAAAAGCATAAAAGACAAATCACAACAGAACTAAATATATAAATAAAAATGTGACAAAAGGTCAAGACTGGAACAAAGAGCTTCTCTCTTATCACAGAAAAAATATTTCTATTGGCACTTTTGTTTCTGTGAGAAATTTCACGTCCCCAAAATGTCAGCATTTATTTGCCATTACTGTATTTTTTCATACCAGTTAGAAATTTAGACCATCAGCTGCGTCAAATGGAGGTTCAGAACCTTGAAAAAAAGCCCCTCTGATTTGTGAAGTTCTGCCTCTCATGGCTGAGTCTTTTGCTCTTAAATAAAAGTCCTGGGAAGTAGTTTTTGGAAAAAGAGGCCAAAAAAGGACTTTTCCCACAAAGAGAAGTTGTCATGATGTTGTTCCATCCCAGCTCCATAAGATAACCATAAAACGTGAGAAGGTCATTGTCCCAAAAGCTGCTATTTAAATAAACAGGGGGTATAGAAACTGGATAGAGAAATGGAGGTGTCAGGAGCACTAGGAGAAGGGGGGGGTTAGCAAAGAGGATCTGGGTGTTTGGCTTGTGGAATTCCCTGTGGCAATCATAGAATTGTCTAAGTAGGAAAAGACCTCTAAGATCATCATGTCCAACCATTAACCTAGGACCACCAAGTCCACCACTAAACCATGTCCCTCAGCACCACATCTTCATGGCTTTGAAACCCCTCCAGGGATCATGGGGACTCCACCACTGCTCTGGGCAGTCTGGGACAGGCCAGGACAACCCTTTCCATGAATAAATTTTTCCTAATATCCAACATAAAACTCCCTTGGGGCAACTTGAAGCCATTTCCTCATCTTGTCACTTATTCCTTGGGAGAAGAGACCAACCCCACCTGTATCCATCCTCCTGTCAAGGAATAGTGGAGAGCCAGAAGGTCTCCCCTGAGCATCCTTCTCTCCAGGCTCAACAAGCCCAGGTCCCTCAGCCGCTCCTCACCCCCCTTGTGCTCCAGCCCCTTCCCCAGCTCTGTTGCCCTTTTCTGGCCATGCTCCAGCCCCTCCATGTCCTGCTGGGAGTGAGGGGCCCAAAACTCAACCCAGGATTTGAGGTGCAGCCTCCCCAGTGCCCAGTCCAGGGGGATGATCCCTGCCCTAGTCCCACTGGCCACAGTAGTGCTGATACAAGCCAGGATGCTGTTGACCTTCTTGACCACCTGGGCTAAATGTTCCAGGACCCAGGGACACTTGCAGGACATAAAGATCTTTGGGTTTAGGCACCACTTAGTGCCTGGAAGTGTGCATGCGTGTGAAGTCACCTTCGAACTTGGTCCTTCTATAAAGCTGTCCACATGTCATCCTGGACATGAGGGCACAAAAGGATGTGGGTGAAGGAGAAGGTAGGGAAGGACAAGAGGCAGAGTGATGTGGTCACAAGGATTGAAGCACGTAGGGCAGTGGGTGAGACCAGGTCATCATGGGGTTGCTCTGTTGGGAAAAGAATGAGTTGACCTATCTGTATTAGTCCAGGCCAGGAGTGTTGCTTCAGAAGCAAGGTAATGATCTTGATTCCAGTAAAGCCCAACAGCCTAAAACCATTTGGTAGTTTAGTTTTCATAATGCACAAATATATACGCACAAATATAAATATATGACATTTCTATAAATTCAAATCACATTGTAATTTCTTCCAATAGTTTTGTTTTCTTAATTGAACACAGGGGCCTCCCAGGATTCCACCCTCTAATTCAGCACAAGCACAAACAAGAATAAATACCTGGCATGCAAATGAGTGGCATGGACTCAGATGAAAACTAAACTCTGCAAGTGGGTGCTGTTCCTCAACTTTGCCTTCAGTTAGAAATAACCAGAGTTACTTTTTAGCAGCTACCTCATCACAGATTAAAATGGTCTGAATCCAATATGTGTGAGGCATTGCTGTTTGGGTTTTTTTCAATAGGCCACCTAAAATATTGAGGGTGATGAATAAATGTCAGGCTCATTTCACAGAATCATAGAATTATAGAATCATAGAATGGTAGGGGTTGGAAGGCACCTCTAGAGATCACTGAGTCCACCCCCCCTGCTGCAGCAGGGTTACCCAGGACAGGCCACACAGGAACAGATCCAGACAGGTTTTGAAAGTCTCCAGAGAAGGAGAGTCCTCAACCTCTCTGGGCAGCCTGTTCCAGGGCTCCCAGTAAAGAAGTTTCTCCCCATGTTGAGGTGGAAGTTCCTATGTTCTAGCTTATACCCATTATTCCTTGTCCTATTACTGGGCACCACGGAAAAAAGACTGGCCCCTTCCACTTGACACCTACCCCTCAGATACGTATAGACATTAATAAGATCCCCTCTCAGCTTTCTCTTCTCAAGATTAACCAGCCCCACTTCTCTCAGCCTTTTTTCATAGGAGAGATGTTCAGGTCCCTTGATCATCCCTGTAGCTTCTGCGACATTAAACAAGTTCACCCCTTGACTGTCTTCCTCACCTCATGTCCACCTCGAGGTCAGAGTCCATAAAATGTGTGCTTGAAGCTGGTTACCTGTGGGTAAGGACAAGTGGTGTAGGTGCAGCATGACCTGAGGGTGCCTCACTGTGAAAATCTCACCTGGAAGATAATCTCCCTTGCACTAAGATCTTCAGCCACCAGCCTTGATTGTCTCCTATTTATTGGTGGGGGTTATTTTTCTGTTTCCATTTATTGCCATGCATATTATAGGTGCCAAATTTTAAACAGTGAAAGTTAAGCTTGTGCTTAGATAAAAGCACGAGTGTCTTGTCTCCAGGAAACTTTTGCAACACAAAAGGGATCTGGGGGAAAAAACTTCACTCCAATGCATTATCCTTTCTCTTGCCTTTAATGCCAACAGTGAGTAGCAATATCTAATGAAGGCTTGCTCCTGTAGCCTCACTCAGAACAAATAAGGCCATTTACCAGCCCCCCAGGAAGAAATTCTGACACCTTTTCCCCCACAGAAATAACACACCATTCTGTTTTACTTCTTCTGAGAAATTCGGCTCAAGATATCAAGATGATGCCCAGATGGCTTTCTTCTTCATCCAGCTCAAACAAAAGCCTTCCTGGCAGAGGTTTGTCTTGCAATTTCTAGTGGCATGCAACACCAGCCAGAATGGGCTTTGCTTGCTGACCCACTGCTTCTGCTTCAAACATGGCTGTGTCAGGATCTCCTGTGCTACCTGGGCTGAGCTCAGCCACCTCTGTGCTTCAAAATCTTAAAGACATTTTTGGGTCTATAGCATGGGTAATTAAGGTTTGAGTGAGTTACATCTCTTCTGTGTGATATACTTTTTCCTTCGGTTAAAATGTGATCTATAACCAAGACGAAGCCTATGGCAGCCCTAAGAGCAGGAGGAGAAGATCTCCTTATCCCTGTTTCAACACCCTGCTGATCAGCTCACACTTCCCCAAAGTCCCCATGAAACATCAGAAATATATCTCTGTGTCTTTTTGCTTGAACCCTCACATGTTTCAGCTTGGCTTCGGCCAGTCCCCCTGTAAACCAATCCCCACACGAGTGTCCCCATGAGAGATGCTAACCTGACAGTGTCCTACTCTGGAAATATTATTTCCAATAAAAAAGGTTGAACATGTGTAAATATCCAAAGTTATTAAAAGAAGAGGAGAAGAATATTGCTAGCTGCTGGTCCAAATATTGCAATCTAACACGACCTATGGTGTTGAAAGTGGTAATGAATTCAGCCACAGGCATAGCAATGGGGGTGTCAAAGCATTAGCCAGATGTTTGCTTTTAGCATGACACATGTAGGCTGGTCTGGTTCTCTTCCCCTGGCTCTAAAGTGACTGCATGACTGCATTCTGATTTAGAGTCCAGAAGGGAACATAAACTTCACCTTGGCTAGTAAAAGTGAGAAAACACTGCTGATAGATCTCTGGTTTGAAGGTGAACTAGGTCAGAGTAGCCCCACTAAGAGGTTTTGCTAAAGGAATGACCTTCCTGCAATGGTCAGGCTATTTGGGTGGCAGCATCAGTTTCTTACTAGTTGTTCCCAAGTGATTCTGTGCTCCTTTGTCATTGCAGTCAGTGAACTTGGACTTCCAGGGAAGGGCTTTCTGTTAGCAAGCAGAGCCAGGGAGGAGAATGGGCAGTGACAGATAAACATACGCCTGGGACACCAGAGCTTGAAAGAGCAACTGCCTGAGGAGCCAGTGGCCATATGCAGATGTATTTAGCAGGTAAAGGCCCTTTCTGGGCTTAAATGAGATGCCTTGAATCAGGCTTCCCTATTATCCACTGTAAAGATGTCTCCTCAGATGGGAAATGGTATGGAGATGCAGCTCCAAAATTGCTTCACTGGCAGCTTTGCGTCTTGGTAGGAGCCCTGTTTCTGTGAATGTATTTCCATGGAGTTTGAAAGTTCCATGTTGCTCCAAAACCTCATGGAAGTTCAGTGACCTTTCCAGTGGCTGTGACACCTGACTGCTGTAGAGAAGGGGAGGTAGTCATCTCCTCTTGTTCTGTGCTGCTCCAAGGTGCTTTAGACAACGTTCAGGTGAAGTTTTTACTAGGGTATTTCTGAAGCTGAAACTTTTCAAGAAACCACGTGGTAACTGTAGCATATTTCCTCATGTCCCAGGGAGGAGGGTGGGGAATCTAAATGCCAAACATGGGATCAGATATCTATTCCCACTGATGAAAGGCTAGCCCCATTTACTGAGAGTGTCTTTCAAATTACACATCCCAATTGGAAGGAAGGGGTTAGAGAGAAATTTCAGAAATATTTTACATATTATCCTCCAGTTAAAGACAAAGAAACAAAGGCATTAACCAAGATCCTTCAGGGAAAGAAGCCAAATTTTCTGTCTCCACTGTTAGATATCCTGGATCACCAAGGTCCCTGGTGAGCTGGGCTCAGTTGCCCTGGGCTCAGTTGTCCTGAAAGGCTGCAGGTTGCAAAGGCTGAGAGTTGAACTTTGGTTTGAGGATGTCTTGGCCACGTCCAATGTCCAAACAGCCACCGTTTTACAGAGATTGTCTTTGCTTGAGGCTATCCCATGTAGCTCCTCCCTTCTTCCCTTTTGAGCATTTCCTTGGAAGTCAGAGTCCTTGTTGTGGGGACACTGGCAGAAGGTGGTTGTCACACAACATGCCAGCAACATCCTAGGTGTCAAAATAAATATCTCAGGGCACTTGGAAGGGTCATACTTCCTTCTGGAGATAAGTCCATGGGGTCTGTATACATTGCTGCCTCTCAAGAGAAATCCAGGTCTGACATGAAAGTCAGGAGCAAACTCCCAAGGAGGTACTATCCAAATCAATCTTTCTCATCTTGGCTATTAGGGATCTTGAAATCTAATGAGTCAGTCAGACAGAAGACATGACTCCCAAAGACTCATGGAAATTACTTTGGAGAAGACAATGAATAATTTTCTTGCGTCAGCTAGCTAAAGAGCTAAATCAGGTCAAGGAAGATCAGTCATTATTAAAACCATCATCATTATTTTTAGTAGGGACTAGAATTTAAATATACAGAGAGGAAGAGTACGAAAAATACATGTCCAGAAAAGTGTGTTTTATGAGCAACTTGACAGTCAGCAGGAGAAAATGGTACAGGTTAGAGGCAGCAGTCTGGAAAGTGAGGCAGAGACAAATTAGTTAAGACCACATTAAAAAACATTAGAAGCCCAACACAGATTTTTTTTTTACAGCTCTGTTCCAAGAAGGAGACCGGATTTCCTGTTTGCTGTGCAGTGTTTGGATAAAGAAACATCCCTAAAATCCAAAAAGACCTCCGCTGTAACAATTACATCGCACCACTGCAAGAGAGGGGAAGCCTGGAATGGTTTTGATGGCTGCAGCTGCTTCCAGCTTCTGGTTTGGAGTGGTGGCTGCTTGCAGCCCACGATGCAGGAGTGAAAAGGAAAGTGCAGTAATCTAATACAGATGTTTAAGCACTGAGTGAATCCTTGGTTTTGACAGCAGTTCTCTGGCATTCAGGAAATTACTGTGGTCAGAGATTAATGCTTTCGATTGCTCCGCTTTCCTTCCAGAATGAGGGAAAATAAAACACGAAAAATAAGCATAAAAGATACTGCAAGCTGAGAGGTGATCCTAGAGTTTGGTTTTTTCCCCCCACATTTAAAACCATATTTGCTGGAGAAAATGTAAGAAGAAAATGTTTGCCTTAGGTTATATTTGTTTATGGAGAACATAACAGCCAAGTGCCAGAGCCACAAAGACCAGAACTCAGACCCTCACCGTTCAGAGGTTACCTCTCAATCCAAATAATTCCATGTGCTGAGAGTACCTTAGCACAGCAGTGAGGGGTCAGGAGAGAGGGTGAATGTGAGCAAAGTTAGCACAAATGTTACGAATGCTAGGAAAATAATTTGTTCAGGAAAGCTCTTGGCACCCATTCCCGTATTTTCGGCACTACAACATGTGAAAATCCCTTCATATAACAGTGACCCACCTCTGATCGCTTCTGATTTTATGAAATAGCTGGGCAAAGCACTGTACTCATAAGAAATTCTGGATTTTCCTCCACAATGCCTGCATTTTGACAGAGGCAACTGTGGCACAGCTGCCAGATTATGTGTCTCTGAGGATGGATATCCTCTTGGCTGCAGATAAGTTGTTCAAGCAAAATGCATCCCAAATTGCCAAGAAATGAACTAAAGGAGGGAAAAAAAAGCCCAGTAAGGATATCAAACACAGAGATAAAACTTCTGCCTCTGGTTGGAGGACGAGTAATATACACTTATATACTCTGGCAAGAGTATAGGTGGAATATAGTTGCCAGAGTATGTAGGTGTATTACTACCTACCTGTTCTGTTGTTATGCTCTTTTCTAGGCAGCTTGCTACTGTCAGAGAAAAGACTTCAGACTTTTTTTCTTGTCCCAGGAAGGCCCCTCTTCTTATTGGTACAGGGGAAAGGCAAGGAGTGTGGCCACTGCATGAGAAGATAGGGTAACCTCTTCCCCCCAGGAATCAAAAAATAATTGGAGAGCAACCAGAGAGACAACAACTTGCCACAGGCCAAGCAGTAAGACTCTGGTAACACAACAGACTTCTGGTTTCCTGACTTTCCAGCAGGGTTCATCTTCTTTTCATTGTATTGATGCAATGAACCTTAAAACACAGGAAACTGATACAGAAGGGAGCTGATTTGCACAATTTAGTGTAAACACACCCCTTCGTGTTCATAGTCCATGTAATTGGTGCCTTTTTTTTTTTTTAATACTTCTGTGGGCATTGTTTAATTCTTTAGAAGTAACTACCTGGATTCAGATTAAGAAAACCACTCTGGATTCATGGAGGCAAAATGGATTTTGGGGGGTTTACAGCATGCTGGAAAAGCTGAAGCTGAATGTGGTAGGAACAGTGTGATACACTCAGCTGAAACAATGCCTTCAGGTGTCAGCTGCAGGGACTGCAGGAATTATCTCCTTTCACACTACATACCTAAAAACGCAGTGAGCTCTTGGTGTTATGATAGATACTTCCATAAATACCTAGAATTTCTACAAAACAGCCCGAACCTCAAAGGAGTTAAATAAGAAACACCACAAAAGTTAATAGAGGAAAAGAAACCACAGAACATTATGACACTGCAAAAACCTTTAATATGGGGAATTTCCATATATCTCAAATACTGTGTATAAGTTTGGCACTCTTATCGCAGGGAAGATGTCAGAGAACTACAGAGGAGGGCAACAAATCCATGAAGGTGTTAGCAACAATTTTTCCATGAAGTCTGATCAAGTAGGTTAGGACTCCTCAGTCTGGGAAAGATATGCTTAAAGATGAAGATAAAAAGACAGGGGAATGGAGGTGGTGGAGAAAAGCCATCTACTCCTGATCTCTTCCAAAGTAAGAACTAGGGGCCATTGAATGAAACTAATACATGTCAGAACAAAAAAAGAAAGCACAACAGGCTTCCTTGCCAGAGGATGTTGAGGTACAGGACATTTATATGGCTCCTGGAAGAGTTTGCATGAGTATTTGAAGAAATAGATTGATAAATGAGAAAATTGTATCAGATTCAGGAAATTTGAACTGAAAGTAATGGTAGACAGTGGGAATGCACAAGGAAAGTGTCATGTTTTCATGCCATGATCTGACTCTCCCTGACCCTGTACGAGGCTGACAATTTTAAAGCCAGCTCCAGGAACATCACTAACAGAGAGTCCTTCTCAACAAAAGGCACACTTTTCATGCTTCTCTGTCATATTGGAGAAGCATGTGTTAACCTCAGTGGTGCTCTCTTAGGGCTGATGTGCCTAACTCACCTGTGTTGCCCCATCCATTCCCTCATCTACCCCAAAGAACAGTCTAGGGCAAGAGCGATTGGCTCGGTGCTCTGAGACTGTGGGTTCCAGCACTGGCAGGAAGGGAGGTGGACCTGACACTGTACTGGTACCACTCTTAACCCCATGACAGGCTCAGAGGGTGTTTAGCTCTACATGTCAAGATGCAGGAAGTGAGAAGGATCTGGGACACTCTGCTGGGAAGCAACCTTCAAGGTCTGTCACAAGACTAAGACAAAGGGTTTAAATCTCTTCTCTGAAATCTGCCTTGGTTGTCATCTCTTTTCTGGCCATAAGTGTTGTATTTTCTCATAATGACTGGTTCAGGATCACCAGACTGGTTAATGAACCGGAACAATCGTGTAAGAGATGAACCCAAACAGGAATTCAGCCAAGAAACATAAATGGTTCAACTACCTGATTAGGAGATGAGCTTAAGCCAATTTGCAAGCAAAATTGGGATTTAAGCAAATTCTTATCGTGGTCATCATCTCGGGACATGAAACGTAAGAGAGATGAATCTCCATGTGGTTGGCAAAGATTAGAAAATGTGTTGTTTCCTTCTCATATGATTTACTTAATTCCTAAGTATCTGCTGGACAGCTTGAGTGCATTCTTTGCAGTGCTGACTTTCCCAAAGCAATGTCATATCCTTCAAAACAATGGACTCAAAGCAGTATGTTCTTACTAAGAAAAACTACACAGCTGAGATATTTGCTTAATTGGACCTTCTTTCCAGAAACTAGGTCAGCTCCACAGTAGCACATCACAGTGATGGTCATTTAATTGGGATGAATGGCCAAAGTGGGGCATGCCAGGCAAGACCTGGGTGTGATACGTATTCTGGTTTCTGGGATGTTCATTCTAACGATGCTGAACAAGATGACCAGCCCAAAACTTGCTGATTTGTTCTGTACAGATGCTTTTTTTTTTTTTTTTTGTATGCTTGCCTCTAACTCTTAGCAATCACGACTGTGAATCATTGCAGACACCCCACTCAAACTAATTTCCTCAGCCAGATGCATTCAAATCAAGGAGAAGAGATGAGCATGGATCACCCAGCGAATTCATAAAGTTGCACGATTTTAACAAAATTCACAGGCAGCAAAACTTTTTTTTTTTCCTACAGAAAACTGGAAGCTTCAAAGGAACATTTAAATTCATAGTTAATTATATCATACAGAAGGGTAATTAGTGATTGGAATCTGAGATGATGAAGGGTTTGGGCTGAAATATATAGAAGATCAATGATATGCATCAAATTAAAAATCTGGCTAATGTTTTCACTCTTCTGATGGAATGAACTTTCCTTGAACTGGATAAAGATCCTCTTGCCTACAGCAAAAAGCTGTCAGTGAGGCTGTTGAGGTAAGGACCATCACCTTTCTTTACCTTGATCCTGACTTTTAAACATCAGTGAATAGCAATATGTCTAATAAACATGGTGCATCTAGTAAAGAAGTTAAAAAAATATGAAAAGACTCCATGCATGCAGTGGAAGGGGAAAGACAAAAACAGTATTGACCATGTAAATAATGTGTGCAAATCACATAGCTTAACGCCTTACCAAGAAGCGCTCAGACACAGTGGAGATGAGCATAATATAGATGAGCACATAGAGCAGGAAAAGAAACCAAAGAGATAAGTCACACAGCCAGCAATGTTCACCTTTCAAACCTATCGAAATAACATGATCCAACCAATTTTTCTTTTATTGTTCCTCTGTCAGTTGAACGCAGAGCTCTAAATTAAAATAAGCTAAGTGTGAGAAAGCTTCTAATTGAAGCATTACAGGAAATTTCCTAGAGGATATTAAAATTCCCTTCTGGAGGAAATACAGTGCAAAGAGATTCAAGCACTAATTAAGCAGACAAATAAGCCTCAAGGACTATAAACAATCCAGCCAATAGACTGGGGAAAAACTCTTCTCCATGGAGCTTGGCCACAGTCTGTGTAAAGCTGTGTATCCAAGAACTGCAATCAGATGCTGGAACTGGAACAGTCTTCAGGTTTCCTATAAAGCTAGGATGAGAATCACCCCAACAGACACTCCAGTGATGGCTCAGTGCTGTGGAAAGCAGCCTGTTGTGTGCTCCAGTTGGCTTTATTTGATGTTTGGTTTGGTTTCAGTGCTTATGAGAGATGCCAGAACTGATATGCTTGTAGAAAGGTCTCTTGACTCGCAACAATTCTCTCCTTTGCTAAACATGGATTATATCTTCGTCATGTGCCACAACCACCTTCCAGCTCTCAGCATGAAAGCTTCACTTCACAACTTTGAACCCATTTCTGGAAAATTAACAGAATTAGTCACAGTGATATCTATTGGTAGCACCTGGCGGATGTGAGAAAGGAATTCTTTGACACGGACCTGTCTGGAAACAAAAGTACAGCAGGATATATAAAGAACCCAGAAAGCTTTGGACATTTATAAGCATAAATTTTTGAACAGCAACTAAAAAAAAAAAACCAAACAAAAAACCACAACCAAAGAGAAAAGGAAATGTTACGACTTTTAATAGAATAAGTAGGAATGGATTGAGAAGATGGAGGACAGCTTGGATGAGACTGAAACAGTATGGATGGGTCTTAGGAAAAGAAAGCAAGATATTGATACTGGTCTTCAGAAAAATGTATTTTCTCAAATGGAAGTAGTTAAAGAGAGGAAAAAATGTGGAGAACTGGCAATGCCTTAAGATATTTCTGTTAAAGAAAGACATACAGATTATCTCACCATGAAAAATGGCTTAAGAAAGGTATAAGAAGCTTAATTTGCCAAAAAGACCTTTATGGATCTCAGAGACAGGTAGAAAGCAAGATTCAGAAACTTCATCAAAGCACAGATATATAAGGATATAAATCAGATCGACAACAACAAAAGAGCATTTGATAAGTATAAGAAGAATGAGGTGAATGTTCATGACACAGTTCCTCATCACAAGGGAGATGAAGATGTTAGATAAAGACATAAACCCCAACATTATTTCAAAAGCAATTAGGGGTTTGGCACAATTAACATTACTGAAAAGAAATGAGGAGTCAGGTTAAAACAGAAGAAAAAGAAGATATAGAATCATAAAATGGTTGGGATTGACAAGGACCTTAGAGGTCATCCCGTCCAACCCCTGCACGCTAAGCAGGGACATCTCCAATCGAGCAGGTTGCTTAGAGCTCAGACCCCTGTCCAGCCTTACCTTGAACACTTCCAGGGATGGGGCACCCACAACTTCCCTGGGCAACCTGTTCCAGTGTCTCACCACCCTCACAGGGAAGCAGGCAGGTGTTTCAAGTGATCTGGACTTAACAACATTCACCTATGTGTATTCTGGGAGATAACTGGCCAAACCCACAGAGATAAGGTAAAGATCTTTGAGAAGAAGGGGTAGTGGGGTGATGTGGGAAAAGATTAACACAGTGTCTATCTCCAGAAAGATGGATGGAGTGATAGAGTGAGTTAGCATTATTTCAGTTTTCAGAATAATGCTGAAATAAATACTCAGCCTGTAAGCGTGTAGATAACAAAAGGGTGAATAACAGCCAAAAGATTTTTATTTTTTCTAAAGAACAACCTGTGTTGAAGAAATATATATATATTTTGTTGTTATTATTATTATTTTTATCTTTTTTAACAGAACAATAGGGCTGGAGGATAAGAATGAAACTACAGATGTCAAATACTGTGACTTAAGGTCTGAACATTATTTCACTAGATAATCTCCTAAGCAATTTTGGGAACCAAGGATTAGATAATACTACTATCTATTGTACTGGTATTTAACTGGAAAATAGCAAAACATTAATAACTGTTCTCTGAAAAGTATCAGACCAGAACAATCCATTAAGAAGCAAAAGCATACTTCTGCTGTAAGACAGGTACCAGTCAACAATTTTTATTAAATATTTTGAGATTCTACAGACTGATGGCATTTGCAATCCATGTGAACAAACAGGACAAGGCTGAGAACCAAAATTGACTTGACAGATTGGAAAAATTGCCCAGAAAAAAATAAAGTCCAATTCAATAAGGCCAACTGCAAAGTTCTAACCCTCACAAGGAGTAATTAGCTGGGTGATAGAGGAGAGTGGATGAGTGGCAGCAACCAGCAGAGGAGAACTGGGGCCATGGTATGGACAGAAGGAACATTTATCAGGAATTCACACTGCTGTGGAAAAGCAAACTGTCCCGCAGAGATGGGAAGGCACTGGGCTGTAAGTAAAAATCGATCAAGTTCATAGCAACTCTTTCTCACTTAAAGTGCTCTAATATGAAATAACACTCTTAAAGTGTGTGGGATCATATTGCTGTAAATGTATTGGAAATTAATATTAATTTTTTTCCCATTCTGTGGTATTTCAGGATTTGTGATATTCTAATTACTTACTACACTTAATTTGGTTACTAATTAAAGAAGGAGAGACAATGGGAAGGTGGTCTAATGGTATGGTCATGGCTAAGACTAATTTTGGCAGAGAAATACTGGTAACTTTGGTCTACAGAAAGTGTGTGTCTTGTGATGAGTTCTACTATTAGTTCAGAAAGGAGATGACATAGGGCTGTTGGTGGTAATGAGTGACACATGAGCTATCTTTAGCTCAGTAATGCTGGCTGGTCAGCTGATCTCCTGTATTCTGCATAGAATCATAGAATAACACAATTGTTCTGGTTGGAACAGACCTTCAAGATCATCAAGTCCAACCATTAACTGAGCACCTCCAAGTCACCTCTAAACCACATCCCTAAGTGCCACATCTACAGGGGTTTTAATTGCCTCCAGAGATAGTGACTCCACCACTTTCACGGGCAGCCTCTTCCATGGCCTGTCAACCCTTTGTGGGAAGTAATTTTTCCTAATACCCCACCTAAACCTCCCCTGGAGCAACTTGTGGCTGTTTCCTCTTGTCCTATTGTTTGTTCCTGGGAAGAAGAGTCCGACCCCCACCTCTCTACAACCTCCTTTCAGGTAGTTGTAGAGAGCCGCAGATAGTGTCACAATTCTATGAAGAGGGTCACAAACAGCTCAAGGTGAACAAGGATTTAAAAGTTAGGCACCATGCCACACTCATGTGACTACATTAATATAATCAGAGAATGATTTGGGTTGGAAGGGACCTTTAAAGGTCTACTAGTCCAACCTTCTTGCACTGAGCAGGGACAATTCCCTAGGTTCCAGTCACTCTACTGGGAATGAAGATGTTTGGCCAATATGCTGAATATTGCGGGAAATGTAGTTCAGCTGGAATTCCATAGAACCACAGCATTAAATTTTAGGTTGGAAGTGGCCTACAGTGGTTATCTAGTCCAACACCCTGCTCAAACCAGATCAGGCTGCTCAGTGACATCCCAGCTGACTCTGGAACATCGCTAAGGACAGAGTGTTGTTTTTATCACCTGTATCTCTGTTTTTTCAGTGTTTCTTAAGGGACTGCGGGGATGAAAATTAAAGTAATTTCAATCCTATGATAATCCCAAAAACCGAAATTCAAATGATACGGACTAAAGATGCTGAAAAGAATGTATCGCAAATGTAAAACAATTTAAGCAAAGAAGGAACAAGGATGGAAGGGAAGGGGGAGAGAGTTAATACCTCTTTTGTATGGATTGCACTGTGTACAGACAAAGAGATAACAGGGTGCTAATGACCCAAGTTCTTTAATATTTTGGTTGGCATGAACAGTGTAAATAAGTCAGCTGTAGTTAGAGCTTGTTCCTACGTGTCCAGACAGCTCTGTAAAAATGTAGAAATTTAAGGAGGGGTGAATCTTGCCAGCATTTACCCAGACATGTTAAACTGCTAAGTTCAACACCGCTACTTTGGTGAAGAAAAAGTTTTCAAGACAGTGTGCCAGGCATGTCCCTTAAACAGATTAGTCTGTGATTCTTGATCAACAGTCTTTCGAAAGCACATCCAATTCCCAAGCCCTTTGGTACCCTTACCTGGCATTAATTCCATTTGTATTTACAAACGCTGTAAATTATAGGTGTCACATGGACTGATATCTGCAAAAAAAAAAAAAAAGCTGTTATTTTTCATACTCTCTGGTTAGGAATAACAAGTCTGCTTACGGGCCAGAAAGCATGATTTCCCATTTGGAAGAATTTAAAGAATTAATTATTTGGCAGAACAAATGTACTTGCAAAATTAAGCATCAGAGCACATTTGCCCTTTGATTCCCTTTAAAATTCTCAGATAAACCAACTTACCCCAGATACACAAATCATATACATCAGCTGTCTAGCAGGGAAAGAGGAATGCTATGCGTAAATGCTTAAAAACTCTCTGGATTTTTAAACAAAGGAAGCAACCTGAGTTGCCTGAAGTCATTTTCGATCCACAAACAATTTAAAAATGAGTGAAATGTGGGGTTTTTCCTTGGTTTTGTACACGTTTTTACACGGTTATCAAAAACTTTGTGTCTGGAATACGTGAGAGCTATTCAGAGAGATGTATATACAACTACTTCCAATCCAGGAATCCAGAAAATATCACAATAACTTGGCAGAACCTGAATTTGGTACAAATCATTCATGCTTTCCACCACCATGTTGAAAATCAGAGCAAAGCATATAAGGAGTATTTGTGTACATAGTTAGAGATATTTAATTCTTTAAAATATTTTTTTTTCCCATTGGATTGATTTACAATAGCTTGCATCAAACAAAATAGTTTCTTTTGTGGTGAAACTGAGAAATAAAGACAGAAGAACAACAGGAATTCACTGGGACCAAGAACTCTGGCACCCACACCACCTTTTGGAAATATTAAAGATTCCTAAGACAAAGAGCATCTCAATGGCTTCAGACTTGAATTAGGTAGATTTAGGTTAGAAATTAGGAAGAAGTTCTTCACTATGAGTGTAGTGAGACACTGGCACAGGTTGCCCAGGGAGGCTTGGGATTCTCCATCCCTGGATGTGTTCAAGACCAGGGTGGATGGATTCATTTGCAACCTGGTCAGGCGGAAGGTCTCCCTGTCCATGGCAGGGGGGTTGGAGCTAGATGACCTTTAAGGTCCCTTCCAATCCACACCATTCTATGATTCTATGATTCCTGGGACATATAACCCAGTTTAGAGATGCAGCAGATAGATATAATAGTAAAGGAAACCTTCCAGACTATGGCAGTGATAAAACCAGGTATCTCAGACTATTTGTTTTGTGATTTATCTCTAACCTGGCTAATGTTGCAAGAGATGACATGCTGCCTTTTTCTTTTATTTACAAAGTATTGGGTGGTTTCAATATTGGAGTGAGAAAATTATGGCTATATTTAGATGTAGATCAAGGCATTGCAATCCAGAGGGTTTTCTCATAGGTCTCTCTAATCAGAGTAGTTAATAAGGTAGTGATCGATGAATCAGGTGCTAATAGGGTTTGCACTGTGATTACAATTTGGTAATTTGGGATTTTGTTTTCATAATCACCCAATGCCAGCCACACTGTGATGACATTGACAGAACTTGCAGCAGAACTTGCAACAAAACAAACAGTTGATTGAGTTACTGCAGCAAAACACTTGAAACGCTTCACAGAATTAAAGGTAGAACAAACAAGAAATCGAAGCACAACTTCCCTTGAGGTTTTTATGCTTTCCCCCATAGCTGTCCATGGCTCTTGTTTTTAGTGCTGGTTGCAGAAGGTGTTGTCTTTGTAGCCTGCTGAAAACAAAGTGTGGTGGTGGTGGAGAAGTTAAAGCCAAGGAAAAAAATAGGTGACAGTCTAGGTTTTTATACTGTCAATAAAGCTTTTAGAAAGATGATGAGCTAAAGAAAGCACGCTGAAAACATCAAGAAATCTTAGCACCTCTTAGTCTCCAGTCTGGATGGAGAGTGTCAGGGAAGGACAGAGGGTATGAAAAACAAACACAGGAGAACTTAATTCTGTGGTCACATCGGTATAGCTAAAGAGATGGGAGGAGGGAGGAGATGAGACCAACTTCTTGCTTTGCTGGTGAAGAGCAAGTTTAGAGCAGTCACAGGGTGTCTTTCTTATACCTGACCTCCAATTTTTGCTCAATTCAGGGTATTTTCTGTGAGAAAAAAATAGTCTTTGGACATGTAAAAGGAGTTATAGTGAAGTCTTTTATAAAGAAGTTACAAAACGCACTCAGAAATACGATTGCTGGCAGTTAACAGTCTGAAAAATTCAAAAGAGCTGCAACAACATGTTTGAACCCTCACCAAATAAAAGGATGGAGAATAAAAAGTGAGAACAAGCTTCTTCCTTTAGTGTATTCTGCCTTACATTGTTGGGTCCCTTATAAGCTATAAATAAAATTAACATCTTTGTAGCTCTCATTATGAGTAACCGAAAATGGGGAGCGATGGTAAGGAAGACGCAAACATTTGAATCATTCCTTGTAGCTGCAGGAATGGGACCTGTGATGGTAAAGATGAAAATAGTTTGGAGCATTGGAGCTGTGGTTTATGAACATGACCACCAGAAATCACAAAACTGTGCATAGCAGAAGTTTCTATGAGCTGCCAACACACTAGATTATGTTCACAAATTCCTTTCAGCTTATAAATTGAGGTCAGTAACATCACAGTGTAAACTGAGGCAGAGGATGCTGCAAAGGCTTTTTCTCAGAATTTTCTCTGGCTGTTTCTAGTATGGCCACTAAACTTTGTTGCCAGTGCCCCTGGACAAATAGAATAAAATTAGAGTAGAATAGAATAGAATAGAATAGAACAGAATAGAATAGAATAGAATAGAATGAATAAAAGACTAAAAAAAGAATAACACCACCCACACCCCCCCATTTATTATTAATAAATAATTGAATGCTAAAAATAAAATGCTAAATTTATTTTGCTTGGGTTTTTTTAGAAGAATAGCAGGTCTGAGGAAACCCGGATCTGCCAGGCATGGTGAAGTTTCACCCCATGTCTGGCATCCTGAGAGAGCTACTGGCAGCCTTCTGCTTGCCCGTGATTAATTCCCATGCTGAGGTGGTGGTTTTGGCATGGATCAACATGAGGGATGTCAGCATCACTTATCCATTAAACCTCACCAAAATTATATGACCTGGAAGGGCAACAGACTTCAGGAGCAGCAAGGCAGTAGCAGGTAAAAACAAGTCACTGAGATTTTATACAACCATCTTGCTTGCAAAGAAGTTATTCCGTGTTTCTGTTTTTACTCCATGGGTACGTAGTTTAATTTGCCAAACTGTAATCATGCCAATATTAAATATCCATAATGAGTCAGTCATGCAAAGTAAAACCTGACCACTGGGGAGTTATTAGAGGTGATGTACTTATTTTTTATGTGCATATTAAGCTGCTAACTTTAAATCTAAAGAACATTGTTAGACTGGAAAGGCACTCATTACTAAAATTAGGCTGAAAGTTATAAGGCAGAAAAGATGCTGAACGATCTCATGTGGCAACAGTGATTTACAAATATTCATTATTAAAAAACGGAGAGACTGTGTTTCGTGACTTTAATTATTCTGTAAACAGTATCTGGTTGACTTGTATTAATCTTACGTTTGCTTGACCTGTGTGAATGGCAGAGGAATTTATTAGCATTTGTCATTTATATCCATTTAGCAAACATGTCAAGGTGACAGTAACAGAGGTAAGAAGGTTGGGAGGGGGAGAAATGATACCCAGTGTCTACTTAGCAAATTGTACTTCAGCTGAGCAAGTAGCTGTGAACCGCAGCTGTAAAATGTTTTTCAGTTATGTTAAACTTGCCTCAAATTGCAGCATTTCTCAGATTTCAGTGTGACATCAAGTGGATGACTACCAGTACTGGAAAGAGGTTTGCTATGTTAGTGAGTAATTAAGCTTAAGTAAACTATATATTTGCTGAATTTGAGATATGTAAAGTTCCCCAGAAGACAAATAAGATAAGGGTATAATCTGAAGCATTTTTAGGAATCTTGTGGTAGCATGCTTAGAATAGTCCAAAGGGATAACCATGTTTGGTTTTTTGAGCATCCTTTCCTGAGCAGATTTGAGATAACCCTCATGACTCTGCTCTCCAAGGACAGCACTATGTCGAATCCATTGCAAAGTTGTCTATGTCTTTCACTAATAATCTAACAGATCGAGCCCAGCTCTGAAATGCAAGGCATCGTTAATATTGACCCATGCATTTATGGCTATTAACATAATGTGAAATAGTGCCATTTTGAAGTGGCGGATGACTTGGAGAGCAGAGAGTGTCACAGTCCAGCAGAGAACAATAGAGGACTTGTAAGGGCATTTCAGTATACAACCAATAACCAATAACTAGCCAAATACATGGGAGCGATTTGCAGAGAAAACCTCACTTTGTATATAATAATGAGACTCTCAGCACATGGGAGGTGAAGCTGAAGATCATTGAGACAAGCGTTAGGTCACAGACCAGTTGGAGGGCCCAATGTCAAGGCTGAGCTGCCTTTGAAAAAGAATCATCTGTTAATCAGACAGAGATAGAAAAACTACAAGAAAAATGGCACATGAGCAATGGAGAGTTGCAACAAGCTGCCAGCAGCATAATAGTAATAGCATCATAACAAGCTTTTGCTCAAAGACTTTGGAAGACTATGAGGTTTTAAAAGACCCAAAGGGCTTGTGGCAAAAGCCACATGCCTAGAAAATGGGTTGTGACTTGCCACTCCATCTGTCTCAGCCAGTTCTTCGAGCAGCTTGTCAAAGGGTTCACAACAGAAGGATTTCAGTGGAAGGTGTAGCAATCTGTTTGGAGAAATCTTGTCTGCGTGCATGTGGCTAATACACAGGTAGGAGTTGCAGTATCTCTCATGAGGTTCTCTTGTAGTGAAGAAAGACCTGATTTGCAAATAAGAGTCCTCCAAAGCATTTCAGAGTGGACAGGGGGAGGCAGAGGTCTAGCTGGATTTCCAGATGGGAATACAAACAGAAGACGTCTTGTATTCTCCATACAGTGGAACCCGTGGAAAGGAGTACCATGACTAAGACTTGCTTTCCTCTGTTTGCAAGTTGTCTTCTGGTTTCTAATAAGCCTAGCAACCATTTTAATTAGCAGTCACGAAGATGAGCTTTAAATAAATCAGGTTCAGGTCCCTGAGGAATACAAGAGTCAGTATTGGAGCCTCCTGACTTTAGACAGGAATGAAATTTCCTCAATGGATGGACAGGTGGAAAGATCAGTTCACAAAAACAGTCTTAATTTATATTTACATCTTTGTGGCTACACCACTTTTTACCCCTCAAAGCCTGCATTTCAGCAGTTGACATAGGGCAAGAAACCCATAAATGATGGTGACCAAACCTGCATGTGAAAAGTCTCAGCTGCCTAATTACCTGGAAGGTAATTAGGTGACTTGAGTGTTTCTGGGATCAAGGTGGAACCTGGAAAGTCCCTGAGACTTCACATGTGTCCTTGGCACTTCAGGCACGTGGGTAAAACTCACCTTCGTCTGGCAGAGGCAGAGACATGCTGCCAGACTGTGAACTTTGTAAAGACTTTGGTTCCCTGGGATGTGGACCAACAAACTTCTTCATGTATCTGAGATCATGAGGCTGAATCATGGCTGCATTAGGTCAAGTCAGGGTTTGCATGGTAGGGTAACCCCTTTGTGCTCTACACATTTGGGGGATACAGGAAACATGTCAGGCTTCAGCCCTGTCAACCAAAATGCTTTTGTGCCAGCAAAAGTACACTTTACAAGCATGGCACACAGTGGTCACTTTGCTATTTTGAATTGTTCACATGTTCAACATCATGGAGCATCTGAGCACCAGGACATGGTAGTCACAGTGGAATCCATTTCGGAGAGGTCTATCCATGTAACATTTCCAGAGGAGCCCAGAGCATTGAGATTTGATCCAATGGGTTGTAGAACAGCTCTGAGCAAAACCCTGAAGGGTCAATGACTGGTTACATTAAAAAGCTAGAAAAATGGATCTGTGCCACAAAGCACTGAGCTGTATCTGTTATCCTCTGGAAAATGAGACTAATTATTCAGATATGCTGATAATGATTATCCCTGAAATAGTTTTGAGCAGCCAGCCCTGTGAAAGATTTGACATGTCTCCAAAGATCTTTATCCCTTCCATCACTCATCCAACGTAGCAATCAAGACTGTCCCTTCAGCAGCTTAACCTTTCACAGTGAAATGGGAAATAGACAAGGAACAAAGACGGCCAGTTACCTGAAGGGAGGTTGTAGTGAGGTGGGTGTTGGTCTCTTCTCCCAGGTGACCATTGATAGGATGAGAGGAAATGGGTTTAAGTCACTCCAGGTGAGGTTTAGGTTGGATATCAGGAAAAACTTCTTTACTGAGAGAGTGGTGAGGCCTTGGAACAGGCTGCCCAGTGTGGTGGTGGAATCACCATCCCTGAAGGTGTTCAAAAACCATCCAGGTGTGGCACTTCAGGACATGGTTTAGTGGTCATGATAATGTTAGGTAGACAGTTGGATTGGATGATCTTGAAGGTCATTTCCAACTTTAATGATTGTATGATTCTATGGCTATACCACATATAGCTCATTACCAAGGTGGATGGGGATGATGTGGAACTTTTTGGTTGACTATGTGGTCTAGAGGATGTTGTGGGATGTGAAATCTGGGGCAATACTTTAAGACCCTACAGGTTTCTTCCTGCCTGGAATTCCCATGAGAAAATCTTGACCTTCCTCTTCCTCTTCTCCACCATCCCCTTCCCCCTCCATCACAGCCTGCACAGGCAGAATTACTCAAAATTTATAGAAGTAAAGAATTGTTTTGGTTGAAAGAGACCTTCAAGATCATTGAATCCAACTGCTAACCAGCACTACCAGGCCACCACTAAACCATGTCCCTTGGCACCACATCTGCACATCTTTTAAATACCTCCAGGGATGGAGGCTACACAACTTCCCTGGCCATTCTGTTCCAGGTCTTGACAACCTGCTTGGGACAAAAATTTTTCCTAATATCCAACATAAACCTCCCCTGGCACAATTTGAGGTCATCTCCTCTTGTCCCATGACTTGTTAATAGGGAGAACAAACCAACCCCCACCTCACTACAACCTCCTTTCATCCCAGCCCAAATCTACTATCACCTGAACATGCAGAAATGGGTTCCACCAAGGTTCTTGTTAGGCTTTGCTTCACCTTCTGCCTCCAGCATATGTCTCTTTCAGTAGAAAAGTGGAGCCAGATTGCTTTTCATGTACTTTTTTGTTTGATCCTCTGCAAAAGTCTTCTGTTTTCCAGAAGTCAGAATAATTCTTGCCCCTAGGTTCAAACAAATATATCTGCTTATGGGCAAAGTCTCACCTTGGGAGTTTTCTGTGGGAAAAGCAGAAATTAAGGTGAGGAAAGCAGAGGAAAAGCTAAATGTGGCATTTATATATATGTTGTTTAAAGCTGTCACTGCTGCTTTTGCTCTTTCTCGATGCCTCTGAGGAACACTCTTCTGCAGAATGTTTTTGAGCAGCTTGCTTTAGTAACAATGCTTTTTGTTTGTTGTATTTTTTTTCCTTGATCTATTTTTTTAATCATGGATCTCAAAACTTTTTTTTCAGTAAGTAAAACAAGATTCCTTACCTCATTTAACAGTAGGTGAAGTGAATCCCTCCCCCATTGTGTATTTTATGCCATTGTCAGAGCTGGAAATAGAAGTGAGCCTCTTCTGCAATGCACTGCTCACTCTGCTCCACTGACTGAGAAAGCAAAAAATACCCTTTAATCCCCCAGAATACATTATAAATATATGCTCCATAACACACCAGCATAAAAATGGTCATTTGCCATGCTGGAAAGGCCCTTCTGGCACTTGGTGATTAGCAGTCCCATAGTCACATCCAAAACTCTTTTCTGTCATCAGTGCTCCATGGTGTAATGAACTCTGTGTCTTGTCGGGTTCTGTCCAAGAGCAGGGATCTAGAGCCCTGGGAATAGCAGTAGGATTTAGAGAAGTTACCTTGATTGCTTTTGCAAGACCCTGGGGGGGCACAACAGAAGTAGTCACAACAAACATCTCATGGACCATGAAGATTGTGAGGGGCTGTTACACATTTCTCCCACAAGTTCCTTTACAACACAGAGCAAAGAATGCTTTTGGCATTCAGATGCTAGCTACTCTTTGGCTGCATGGTAGAGCAGGACAGTTGCCTATTTTATTTTATTTTTAGCCTGCTGCTGACAAATCTCTGAGGGGGGTGGGGTGGGTTCTGCTTATTTCACTCTGTGGCAACGCTTGCCCAACTTCGCTGGCCATGGAAGATGCATTAAAAATTCAACCAAAATTTGGCACACAAGGTCACTTTGCTTCACTTCAGAGAAGCTTTCAGGGGCAGGTAAAGCAGATCATGGGCAACAGCCCATGCCCATCCCAAATACACTTTCATTCACTTTAAAACTCCAGTTGCCACTTGTGTGCCTCCTATTTAATCTGTCTCCAGCTCCTCAGCATTGTCAATGGTTATAAATAGAGAGGGACAACTTCAATGAAACAACGCTTTCAACGCTTCCAGTTATCTGTCAACAGCCTCTTACACATGCAATAGAATTTTCTCCCAGAAGAGACGTTGGGTTTACTGGTGATTTGTGTTATTCTCCCTCTCTTGTACAGAATGAGAAAATAAAGACAATATGCAGTTTTGATTTGCTTTTTTTCTCCCGTACTTCTGCGGTCCCTAGAGGTAGAAATGAGATGTATAAAATTCCCAGGACTAGTTTTGCTCTCTGCCGGCATATCATCAATCCTAAATGACAAATCCTTCCTTTGTGATTTTGGGCTGGCCACCTTTTTCCAGCAGAGGTCTTGGGGCCAAAGCTGGAACTAATAAAAAGCTCCTCGATGAAAAGTCCATCGTCAACACAGGCTGAAGATTGCCATGTATGGCTGCAGACAGATGGGACTTGTTCCAGTCCTGAAGATGTGGCTTGTCCATGTCCATGCATCTCTGCACTGTGCAAAGAGCTGGTTCAGGAATACTATTATGCAGCAGTGGATGATATGTATCTGAGTCTCTAAACAGCCCCAGGGCAAAGCCTCCAGTCCTGGCTCACCATCCTGTACACCTTGGTGTGATTTTACCTTATGCTGGTGCTTTCTGAGACAGCACAATTTCAGGGGATTATAGAATCACAGAATTTTCTGGGTTGGATGGGACCTTTCAAGGTCATCTAGTCCAGCTCCCCTGCACTGAAAAGCCACAAGAAGCCTCCCCAGAGAGGCCCCCTTTACTTACTTGAAAGGCTGCAATAACGTCTCCTCAGAGTATTCTCTTATCCAGGCTGAACAACCTCAATTTTCTCAGGCTTTCTTAACTGGGAGAGGTGTTCCAGCCCTTTTATGGAATCAGAGAAGCCATCTGTTGAGGACCACTCTCAAAAGCAGGATAGAAAAGGTAATCCTTCTTGTGGAGAAAAAATATTGAAAAATGTGTGCCTTGCAGCCAGAAAACAGACTCTGTCTCCTTTTATTCTCTACCATATATGTTGATAATGTAGAAATGAATTGTGAAATTTGTGTTTATTCCTTCTTTCCTACTGATGCAGCAATCGGCACCTGTGGGCAACAGGGTGTTCTGTGCTGGCTGATCACATCTGGGCTGGGAGCTTATTTGACTGCATGGCTCATTGGCAGATGCCTTCCAGTTCAGCCCCATGGCATCTCCAAGCAGAGGTGTGCAGGACAGAGCACAGCAAGGGAAGGAAAAAGGGAAAACCATCCATTGGGGCAGTTACACTTCCTATTTCAAGAGTATTGGCTTAATCTGCAATAAATTCACAGACTGCTTCTGCACCTCAGTTTACCCAGAAGCAAAACAGAGACCATCCCAGGGTGCGAGGACTGTGGGTGCTACCTGGCCATTAACGGGATTGTTCTGCTCTGGGGATTCTCCAAAGTGGTATTATTGATTTTCTGCATCATGTGGCAAATGTTTAGCGCAGCACTTGAATGTTTGAAGTCCTTTCATGCTTAGAAGAAAGTGTGACTGTAGGAGTCCCATTCGCAGCAGAACAGAAAGGGCTTGAAAACCATTTACAATAAAAATGGAACTTTTGGAAATGAAACCTTTTATTTTATGTCCTTATGTTTTTAATTTGCCAGACAAGTGTGAGAGAAGTGCTGAGAAAGCGGCATGAATAACAAGGCAAAGATAAAAGCCACACTGTCCTCTGGCTTACACTTTAGTTTTTCTTAGCCTTTAGCTCACATTAGGCTTATCTGTAGCATTTTACTGTTCTGGGCTAAAAAGGATCATCAGAAAATAAAAGCTTTTTTTCCTTAAAGAGCAACAGTGTTTTTACGGTCAGAGAGTATCTTGCTCAGATGGGAGAGAGATACAAAGAGAGAGCCCAGATATTGTCCAGCTCTTCTAAGTGGAGAATATCTGATATGAAACAAGCTACAGATTCCCTCCGTCACATTGCAGAGGCACTGGGGAGCATTTCCACCTAGTATTTGTATAAAAATGTTACCTTCAATATGATGTAATATCTTTCAGACTGTACCTCACTAGTCAAATTTGGTTAACACTGTAAAAAAGTCTAAAATTGTTTTAGGGCTGACACAGGAAGACAGATAACACACACAGTGTGACGGTGCAGCCTCACTGCCTTAAGAAAGTAGGCTAAAAGGCAAGAGACCTGGCTCATAGTATTTTATTCCTCAATTTCTCTGCTCTACAGGGTTGCTATAAGATTTCCATTATTTTCTAGAGCAGTGAACAGAAACTCCTTGGCTGCTGCAAATCAATACCACTAAAATGGATTTTGTTTTATTTATACCTTTGGCAAATGAATGACAGCCTCACTGGAGCTCTTCTGATTCAGATGTCTGTGAGATATTGTTATAATTACTGAACATCTGGCCTTCCACAGGTCTGGGGACTTCACGGAGCTCTGCAAAATCTTGTCACAATGACTAAGACTCCAAGAAATCACTTGAAGCTTGCTGTTCCCTTAACCTTCACAATTGTTTATCAGCATTTCTTTTAAGACTCTGGTCCTTGTAATTTCTGAGGTTGTCATAGCAAGTGGATGGATCACTGGTGTGATGAGTGTACTCATTTTTCTCAGTAACTGTGATCTACTTGTGTCTTTCCCTTTCCTCTACAGTAAGTTCCTTCCCCCCTGCATGCTGTCAGTCATGTGCGAAGCTTCATTTATGAAGCTCCAAATATAAACAATTAATCACCATTAATGGTGCTCTATAAACGGTGTGAAACAGTTACAGTCTGATGCCAGTGACCCCACAGCTGCCTTGATGGTATTGGCATGCAGAGAGCATGTTTTGGTGCTGGGTTTGATGACTGGCAAACTGGAAAGGAACTGAAAGCACATTAAATTGTTTCACCGAGGTGAAATGCAAGGAGGGGAAGCTGATCAGGTCCTCAAAGAGGTTTCCAAAACCAGAGCTCCACATCAGGACAAAAACTAGTCCTTCAGGAGTTTACAACAGATGAAAGTGTAAGAGCAAATTGGTTTTGAGGAACCTCACTCCTTGCATGGCAAGTGTTATGATACAGACAGAGAAAACTTGCCACTGGAAGAAGATGTGGGTTGTGACTATATTTATTGTCTTACCCAGTCAACCCCCAATTACCCAGTAAGTAAATCAATCCACCTACAACTCTTGGTGTCTGAAGACAGCTAGCTTATGCACACACAGTAAGCACAGTCCAGTTGAGAAAAGCTGCATCATCACATCAAATGAAGCAACTGTGACCTGTGAAAGTTTGATCACCACGTCAGCTACTGTGGGGAAAACTTACAGACACAGAATATGTGCTCTGGGCTGCTTAACACTTTGGAGAGAAAAAAGGGAATTCTCTTCCCCAAGCCATTTTGGACAAGATTGACAGGAGAGCTAAGGTGACATTATCAAAACTTGGTCATCCTCTATATGCAGTTATGGTTGCAGGAACAGTGGGGGCCAGGCAGGCTGCAAGGTGAGAGCGGACAGATCTGTCTATCTGTCCATCTGGAGTGCCTGCCCCATTTCTGCAATTCATCAGGACTTGGACATTCGAAGCCCATTTGCTGAGAGCTTTATAGTTAGGAAGATAGGTTTCATCCTTAACCGTAATCTCTTTTCTTGTCCCAAAAGGGTTTTGTCAGACACAAAGAACAAAGATCCATCTTTTCATATGCAATATTTTTTTCAGATGGGCAGACCATTATGTCTTCCCTTCGGTCTTCATATTTCTGGACTGAATAAGCTCAATTCTTTCAGTGATCATTAAAGACACTTTTTAACACGCCTGCCACTCTTGCTGAGCCCTGGACTTCCCCCCATTCATTTCTGACTTTGTTAGAGAAGTGCCCAAGACTGGATATGAGTGTGAAGATAAAACTTTACCCATTTCTAAGCACAGAGGATTAATTTCTTCTCATATCTAACACAACGAATTTTTTTCAAAGCCCAAGAAGTGATTATTAGCAACTTGTTTCTGGTGACAACGTGAAAAGAAACTGAAAGGAGGAAGAAAAGGAGAATCCTTTTTACATGTTATCCTGTCATCTGCTGCACCCCTCACTGCAACATGCTGTGGCTGCCCAGCATTTACATTGCTTCATAAAAAAGTGGATGGAATTATGGAAGAAAAAAACCATTCAAGAAGCATCTACCCAGGGTTATCAAGTAGGACAGCTGTGTTACCTGAGGGAGGTGTTTCCTTCTATGCCTGACCCATTCTTGGACAGGCCCTTTAGAAACTTCAAGTCTCTGTTTTAGAGGTAAATTTAATGGTCCATCAGGGATAGTCCTCTTGTTGAAGGACATTATCTTGATTCAGAATAACTCCAGATATACCTGTGCCTTACTTGGAGGGGTATGACTATTTTCAGGTAAAAAGATATTGAGATGGGAAGAGGAGTAGAATGAGAAGTAGAATATACTACTTGTACCATAGTGTCTGGTTCTCTCTGATCTGTCTGAAGCCCACTTTCTTTGTTACTTCAGGAATTTTCCTACACACAGAGATGAGCAGCAACTAATAGTTCTCAAAAATTCACCTACCGTAGGAATTTAGGTGCTGATGAATGGTCTCTTATTTTAGCTGCTCACAGGGGAGCTGTGTTAGACACCATCCTCCCCTGCTTGCTGAAATAGAGCAGTTGTTGCAAGCCAGGCTTTGCCTGTTGGCATTATTAGGCAGAACCAACGGCATTTTCTTTACTTCAAGGGTGAGGGAGCTGCCCAGAAAGGTTGTGAAGTCTCCTTCTCTGCAGAGATTTCAAACCCACCTGGACAATGCAATGCTGGTCCCCTTGCTCCGGGTGACCCTGCTGGAGCAGGGGGGCTGGACAAGGTGTCTCTTCCAACTCCTACCATGCTGAGATTCTTTGATTCATCTCCTTCAGTTCTTCTGTGCTTCGGGAGGGTTTGAGTGCGCTTCATTTCAGCCAGCCTTGTCCAATAGTCAGAATCTGTCTCTGCAAAGACTGGTCCCATGAAGGCTCAGCGGTCTGAATTTGTCACTCCAGTATGCTCAGTTTTGTTCTCCTCACAAGCTTCTCATTTTACTGTCCCTGGGTGGTGCCTTATCTGGGGGCTCTGCCTCTCTGGAGGTGCTGTGACACAGGCAATGGGCAACTAGGCAGGCAGCATTTTCCCCGTGTTTAATCTGCAATGTGCATTTATATTTCGGAATGCTGGGGCTGCCCTGTACAGCCTCACACCTCGACTGTGCTGGGTGGTGGACTCTCCTCTGCAGCTCAAATAAAAATGTTTTCCATCTGCCTTTTATAAATGGGGATTAGTTTAATATCTTACAGACAGCCCAGGTTACATGAGTAAAAGTAGCTTATTGGAGGTGGCAGTGGAGGAAAATTCACTGTTCCAGCAGCAAAATGTCTGATGCACAAGGGAGCAAGAAAAACACTTCTGCATGAAAGGGGATGACATTTCGGTTACAAGGTAAAGATGAAACAGTAACAGAGAGAGCAAGAAGCAAACACACATCTGATAGTAGGTAGCACGGGCTGTAAATGCCACTGAAAAACACTCCACAGCAATCGACATCTGAATACCAGCTCTATCTTTTCTGCTGGGGGGGTGTTTCACACTGCCGAGGGAAAAACTAAGTGCTCGATGCTTTTCACAGAATGTTACAGTGGCTAAAAGCCAGAGTTTGTCCGTCGATGGCAAGAAACACAGGAGTGCAGCTACTCTGCAGTGTTCTAGGAGGAAGAAATTTGACATGCCCTGCAATATTCTGGTTACATGAAGATGCTAGATTTAACAATTCAGCGTAAGGTAATGTTGAGTTTTGCAGTTTCTGTACTTTCCCTAGAGCAGAAGTCCTCAATGTTTGGTTTTGGTTTGCAGGTATCTCAGTGTTTTCTGCTTGGTAGTAGATCCCTAAATAGCAAACTTAAGCTCGCTGACAATAGTTTTGATTTCTTAATTACTTTTCATGGGCTCAGAGACAATCCAGAGACCACATTTACCCCTGGGATTTGTAGACAACAACCTGAAGGCAACTGATAAGTTTATTAACGTATCTGCTGTTACTTTGAAGTCCTGGAGTTCCTATTAATAGCCTAATGATACTGCATATGTGCTTAGGGGGAGGAAATGGCCTCCCCCCGCCATCATCTGCACTTGAATAAAGCGAGTGGGACTCCGACACTGTTCACATGTCTCAGTGGAGGATGGGGCATTGCACCACAAACATCATTTCATGACAGTGTGGCTGAACAGCTTTGGAAAGGCCAACAACCCACACTTCACCAGCCTGGACTAGCAGCAAGTGTGTGGCTGTTTAACCTGAATATATGGGCAATTTTGCGGTACTGAATCACAAGAGGCAATATCATGTCCAGCTTAACCTCTAAATAACAGCAGAGAAAGGACTTTCTCTGTCAACTTTTGAACTGAATCCAGTTGTGTGTTTTCTTAAGCAAGTACTTGCAGCCACATCATTCAGGCATAATTAGTGAGAGTTCAGGAATGAAGAGGCTTGTCTGCCATAGCCCTTCAAAACGTGTCTGTAACTCCTGCTATTATAAAAAAGAAAGCAGACCTTAGTTCTCATTCAAAAGCTCTCCTTTTAACTCCAGAACCCAATTATGCATCTTCAGAGGCTCAGTGTCTCCTCTCTGTAAAAGTAAGAACACATTCAACGTTCTCATTTTGATCTTCATTTAGATTGAGAAGTACTTGCACATCCAGGGGGTGAATTACTCAGACCTTGCAATGAAGAGAATAATTTGCTCTATCACAAAGAAACTCTGTTGTCTCAGGAGCACCCAACGCTTGCTTTTTCTCTTCCGCTTTTCTTTTCGTGCCTTACGTCATAAATCAGCACTGACCTCAATGGGTCAAAATAACAAGCAGTACTTATCAAAGAATCACAGAATGGTTAGGGTTGCAAGAGACATTAAAGATCATCTTGTTCCAACCCCCCTGCCATGGACAGGGACACCTCCCACTTTGCTCAAAGCCCCATCCAACCTGGTCTTGACCACATACAATGATGGGCCATCCATAATTTCTCTGAGCAACCTGTTCTGTTGTTTTACCACCTGCATAAGTGAAGAACTTCTTCCTAATATCTAATCTAAATCTCCCCTCTTCCAGTTTGAAGCGATTAGCCCTCATCCTATCACTACAAGCCCTTGTAAAAAGTCCCTCCCCAGCTTTTCTGTTGTCCCCCTTCAGATATGGAAGGCTGCAAAAATATGTCTCCAGAGCCTTCTCTTCTCCAGGCTGAACACCCCCAACTCTCTCAGCCTGTCCTCGTGGGAGAGGTGCTCCAGTCCCATGATCATTTTTGTGGCCCTTCTCTGGCTCCATATACATATATGGATGAAGAAAGGGTGCAGATGTCCCTGGCTCTGATCTCTGTGTCAGATTCTCAAGTGTTTTGCACATGGAACAAATCCCAGTCTCATTTACACCACTGCAAAGCAGCTGCATTTGTGGGGCTGATACTACTCTGCCCCTTTACCATGGCGGGGCTGAACAGAAGCTGGTCTAGCAAGGGAGATGTAGCAGCATTCCCAATCCCCACTTTTCTGGCATAAACAACTACAGAAGGTACATTAAGGAACCAAGCATGGTGAACCTGGCTCCAAGGATTTCAGTGGTTGGTGCCTCTATCGGGAAGATCTTCAGCCAACCTCTGTAACTGCAAAACAATATATATATGCTTGGGGATTTCTGTCCCAATTACATTTCATAACAGAATTTAATAAATGAAGGATCTAGAGGACTGTAGTTGAAAGGAGGTCAGATTATCAAGTCCTAAACAAAGAATCTTATTTCCTTAGGCTGTGGCTCACGTAACAGATAACATCTTTCCCCAGTCACAGCAATTACCGGATGTTTTAATGAGAAAGAAACTTTCAGGGTCTGGAAGATGGACTATTGTCCACAAACACAGATTGTTTCAGGGTTTTTTTGGTTTCTTTTTCATCTGCACTATCTGACCTAATTAAAAAAAAATGTGTCTGGTGTTTAGAAACCTTCCCTTTTCTATGCCTTTGGGCAGTTCCCTGCACTTCTACCATCCCTTTGCCAAATATACCACTGCCACCATCCTATGGTGGACTGACAAGCAGTGCCTGGCAATGTGAATCTCACACCTTGGACTTTGCAAGCAAGTGCAAGAAGGAAACTGCCTGTCCTTGTAGTATTTCAGACTGTGCTCAGGAAGCCTTTACCCCAAGCAGGCTGCTGCTATTTCTCTTGTCTTTCTCTCATTGCAGATTGAAAGTACGAGTCTCTGTCTAACATGGAAATGAATTCTGGAAAATGTGCTGAGAGCAATTTTGCAGTGTTGGGGGTGGGTGGGTGGGGGAATAACAGTAAGAAATCAGCTCTTTCCCGTCTATATATTCTATTATTCAGCCTTGATTTTTCTAAAGCTCACAGCCAAATGTTCACCTTCTTGTCACCTACCATAAAAGCATGATTTTCAGAACAGTTATCTGCCATTTAGACTCTGAAACAAATTTCCAGAGAAACTCCTCTTTGCCTCCCTACTTCTAAGCCAGCCCCTTTGAAAAACAGCCTTAGTGCTTTATAGGATGCAAGGCTATCAGAAGACTCACCTGAAAGCCAAGGTAGGCAAACTTTTGGGTGTCTACCAGAAAATATGCTGGGATGGTTTTCAGTGAGATGTCTCATCACTTCCTTGCAGCTGGAGTGGCAGCATTTCTGTTTCATCATCCCTCTTTGTTTTCCTCCAATACCACACCCATGAATGTTTGGGGTTACAGTGGTGGGCAGAGGTGGGTTTCATTCAGTGTGAGCAAATCTCAGCCCTTTTTTTCCAATGTCCTGAGTAGAGACATTTTCAGGAGTCCCAAAGACTCTGTCTATGACCCAAAATCTTTGTCCATCCCCTCAGAATAAATTTCTGCCTGGAAGATTTCCGACTGAAAACAAAAATGAGTCTATTGTTCATGAAGCAGGAGCCCAAGTCCTTGGCTTTCAAGGGAGGTGAAACAGTAGAAAGCATTGCTGTAACATTGATAAGCCCACGTCTGTTTGCAGTTAACAGGTCCCAAAACACAGAATAACACTATCAACAGTTTTTTAAAAAAAAGCCAAAGCATCACCAACCTCCAAACCCTACTGCAATTACAGGCAGATGTAGCAAACCAGCTTCAAAACTGCTTTGTCTGCACACTGTGTCTTCCCCCAGCCTGAGGGGGAAACATGCCATTTCTTGTATATTTTCCAGAAATATATAGCAATTTTGAGAACAAGGCCAGGGTTATGTTTTCTGGGATTATTTTTTCTGCTATATCTGGGATGAAATACCACCAGAGGTAACCCTCCTCTTCTTTTGCATCTGCCGCTCTTGAATACACACGAGAATGTCAACAGTCTGGTGTTTCCAATTTCCAAAGAAATCCTTAAACATCTTTGGAGATCTGAATTTGTCCTGGACCCTTTGAACTCTAACTATTAAACTTCAAGGCTGCTTTCATTTTTTCAAAGGGAAGTGCTGGTGTATGGGTTAAAATTGTTGCCATTTTCCTTGCTCTCCTATCCCTATGTTTACTCTGCTTAAGCAAAATAGAAATGAGGAGCTGAGTATCATCATGAGGCTGCTTGGTTCTAGGATAATACAGTCTTTGAGCTATTCTGAATCAAAACACTTTGGTATCATAGTGAATAATTTTGTTTTGGTGACTTCCATACTCTTCTGTATCCACCCAAACTGCTCCAGTTCCTGACAGGACCATTATTCAGCTACATCTTGTTGCAATTATTCCAGGCACAAATACAGGCTGGGTGATAAGTGGATTGAGAGCAGCCCTGTGGAGAAGGACTTGGGGGTGAGAAGCTGGAGCTGAGCCGGCCCCGTGTGCTGGCAGCACAGCAGCCACTGGCCCCCTGGGCTGCACCCCCAGCAGCGTGGGCAGCAGGGGAGGGGGGGATCCTGC
>JAAGNO010028430.1:61128-72958 GCA_033439905.1 Ceryle rudis | reverse complement strand
GAGCCCCAGCAATGCTGGCAGGGCTGGAACCCCTCTGCTGGGAGGCCAGGCTGGGAGAGCTGGGGGGGTTCAACCTGAAGGAGAGAAGGCTCTGCAGACATCTTCTAGAAGCCTTCCAGTACTTAAAGGGGGCCTTCAGGAAAGACGAGGAGGGACTATTCATCAAGGATTCTAGTGATAGGACAAGGAGTAATAGTTTTAAACTGAAAGAAGATAGATTTAGATTAGAAATTAGGAAGTAGTTCTTCACTCTGAGGGTGGTGAGACGCTGGCACAGGTTCCCCAGATAAGTTGTGGATGCCCCATCACAGGAAATGTTCAAGGCCAGGTTGGATGGGGCCTTGAGCAACCTGGTCTAGTGGGAAATGTCCCTGCCCATAGCAGGGACATTGGAACTAGATGATATTTAAGGTCCATTCCAACCTGAACCATTCAGTGATTCTGTAATTTCCCTGATGTTTTCTGGCCCTTACTATCAGACTGTATCTCCCATGACATCCTACATTCTCAAGGGCAGAAAATCTTCTCTTCCAGCATGGTGAGGCAAATCAACAGAGGGATGTTTTGGAAAGCAAAGTGCCACCAAAGATTCTTGCCTACAGAGAATAATATTCATAAGGGGTCTTCAAATGCAAGTCTTGTGTGTATTTGATAAATGTTCCAAAATAAAATAAACAGTAGTTTCCTACTAAAAGTCATTAAATTTTTCTTCACAAGATATCCTTTGTGTGACTATTAGGAGCTGGTTCAATCTGGAGTTGAAATCAAGCTTGTGTACAACCTGGCATTTCCCTAACTGTGCTTCTAATCACAACATGTCACTTCTGTCTGCTGAAAGACATTTTTCATTTTCTCCTTCCCTTGACCTGATCCAGAGGGGGGTCCTCTTGCAATCCTTTCCTAAAGCACGGGCTGCAATGAACCCTACTCATCTGAGTGTAATCCTGATCATGGCAGTTGTCTTTTCTTGTGCAAAGAAATCTTTGTCACTGCTTGCTTTGGTTTTCGTTTGAAGTGTTTTCCTGGTCATCTCTTCCATTCGTGCTGCTGATTACAGCCAACAACTGTATAAACCTAAATTTTTATGCATTTTTTGTATCATCTGTCCAGATTTGGTCTTCGTATGGAGGGAAAAAAATAAAATAAAATAAAATAAAAAAGCACAAACAACTTAGTAATTAAATCCTAAAGCCATCTGGATTTAAAAGCAAAGGCCAGACTAAATTGAATACCTGCAAGCGGCTCTCCCATGGGGACGAGGAATAGTTTTGTTTTCCCCTCCACCCTTCCGAGGCCAGTCAGAAAAATCATGGGGACATTGAAAATGAAAGATGACGTGAAGAATAGCCTTCCCACAAAGCCAGTCCTCTGGCCAGCAATACTCTATCTCCCATCTGAGCCCGGCACGTACAGCTCCTGTGAGCTATGATCCAGCCAACAATGGGTGGGAGCTAATTTCCAGAGATACTCCTCTGGATGGAATCGTCAGGCCACACAGAGTTGTACCCAGCAAGTGAGTGGAGGAATGTGTCCAAAGCCTCCTGGATCAGTGCTGAGGGTGCTTTACCGATTCCTGAAGAGAGAACTTAAGACTGAAGGGATGACATGAAATTTTAATCTGTACTGTAAAATTTGGCTTGTAATGAGTTTTTGCTTTTATGGTGGTTCCAGAGAGAGCCATGGGGATTATTGCATGCCTGACAGAGGCAGAGGACCTGAGTGTGTACAGGACATACAGATAGCACTTCCTTGGACATCTCCAGAGCACGGGGATTTGCCACAACACTGCAAGACAATCTGAAACCTGCCGAAGGTGTGCTGATGCCTGAATATTCACTATCTCCTCTGGCCAAACTGTATGAGACATGGGGGCGGGTGTGAAGAAAAGCTGCCACAATCCATCTGTGCCCAACTGTAGTGCACACCCTGTGATGGATGAGAAACTTGCATGCAGAACTTCCCACATGCTTGTCTGTATTGACAACATAGTTTGCTTCTGACACAAAGAGATTCAAAAAAAAAAACCCCTCAGAGCAGGATTTTCTGCTCTGAAATATAAATTATCTACAAATATCCTTAGAAATGCATTTTCTTTTTGATATTAAGTATCTGTCTTATTTTCATTTGTATTTTATACCCACACACATTTCATGCCAGCGTAATATGGCACTTCAGGACATGGTTTAGTGGTCATGATAATGTTGGGTGGACGGCTAGACTTGATGAACATAGAATTCTTTCCCAACCTTAATGATTCTATGTATTGGCCTATATCATAGTAATGATACCTCTATATCATAGTAATATTGCATTGTTATTTTATATATTTGCATTCTCAAGCATGTTGTTAGGTAAACTTCTTACTTCTTAGAGTGGAAGCTTAGTTTCTTTGGTGGATGTTGCTTGAACTCTCCTTGTTCACAAACAGTGACTGGGATTCAACAAATATGACCGTCAAAGTCAATGGAACTGCAAAGAGCATCACATTAGTGGAACATGGCAGCAGGGTTGGAACTGGATGATATTTAAGGTCCCTTCCAACCTAAACCCTTCTATGACTCTATGATTTCTGAAGACAGCAGTTACAAACCTACTGCCTATGGAGGAACCCCTGGTGCAGTGCATGTTTAGCTACATACATACTGGCCTCCAAAAGCTGTGTGTTAGAAGTGGGGTGTTGTCACTTGGGAATGAAAACGGATACATGTGGAGATATTCATGAATCCCTTTTAATCACACAATGTTTTATTTTGTGATAATTTTCAAATCTGTGCAAGCCATTAGTTACTGTGAAACCAGGCAGACCTTGTTTGTGTTGGTTTCCTATTCCTCTCTTTTTCCTGTGCTGAATATTCTCTGCATTGTCCGTGTTACATTCTCTTGGTCATTTTACAGATCAGGTATTTTATCAGCGTTCTGCTGCTTCTTTGGTTTTCATGTCATCAGTGAATTTCACAGTATTTGATCTTCACAAGAAGATAAAAATCATGGAAAGGCAGAGCTGAAACCCTCTTGCTGTTGGGGCTGTGCTCAGTTAGGAAATATGCAAGATCCTGGGTAGAGGTTTGCTGGTTTTATGCTCATCATTGACTGGGATCTGGGTTGGAATGCCACTGTTTGAACACCAGTGGGTGCATTTCAGGTATAATAATAGCAGTTTTGATACATTGAAAAGGATTTGTTGGACCACAGATCCCTGAAACAACTCAGAGTTTCTTGATCTCTACAGCATTGAGGACATACATGTTTATGGGGAATCTTCACCCTTTGGCATGGAGATACAGGCTGCTCTAAGACTATTTACAGAGTAAATATCCTTGTTTATCAGGTTGTCAAGCAGTTTAGAGGAGATGTACGCAGCATTCATGGGAAACAAGGCCAAAACCTTGGATATCTGCACACAGCACAGGACAGTGGGTGTGAAGTTGCTTGGGGGATTACCAACCCATCTGGCTCCATCAGGGAGTCATTAGCACTAGATTCCCAGAGCCAAAGAGCCTCTGAAGCTGCACAGTCACTTCTCTGCCTCTGCAAGCATTTGGTAACCTTGTGCAGCTATCAGAGATCAACCTGTTCCCTGAATACTGGTGAGATAAGCCAATGGACTATCATTTCTCCACATGGGATAGACCATTAGGGACTGTGCCTCTTGTTTGCAGTCCTGATTGCTTGGAGGAGGCTGCTTAAGAAGAAATTTCCTATTCAAAGTGGGGAACAGAATGGAATCTGACCATTTGGCATTTTCTTCTGTAAGCGAAAGAAAGGTGTAATTTTGAACACTTTAAGCAGTGACATTGAATTGCAGAGTAGGGAGTTATAAAAAGACATGGAAAAGTTCTTCCTGCCTGTTTAAGCAAGGAAGTCTAGCTCTTCACAGCCTCATGGAGAAGTAAAAAGTTAATGCTTAGTTTGTTTTTATGTCATGGACATGCAAGGCAAGGTCTGGTTGTTCTCCTCCCTCTTGACTCTGCCCCAGTGAGGCCACCTCTGGACTACTGGGTCCAGTGCTAGGCTCCCTGGTACAAGAGGAATAAGGAACTGGTGGAGAGTCCAGTGGAGGTCACAAAGATGCTGAGGGAACCAGAGCATCTCTGTGCTGAGGAAAGGCTGATAGCTCTGGGGTTGTTTGGCTGGAGAAAAGCAGACTGAGAGTGGATCTTATCAATGTTTATCAATGTCTAAAGGGTAAGAGGATGGGGCCAGACTCTGGTCAGTGGTGCCCAGTGACAGGACAAGGGGCAACAGGCACAATTTGGAACACAGGAGATTCCACCTGAACAGGAGGAGAAAATTCTTTGGTGTGAGGGTGTCAGAGTCTGTCCCAGGCTGCCCAGAGAGGCTGTGGAGTCTCCTCCTCTGGAAAGACTCCAAACTTGCCTGGATATGATCCTGAGCTACTTGCTCTAGGTGACCCTGCTTTAGCAAGGGAGTTGGATAAGGTGATCTCCAGAGGTCCCTTCCAAACCCAATCATCCTGTGATTCTGTAATTCTTTGCTGTAGAAACCTCCATCATACAGGATCCCAGGTTGAGTAGTACCAGGTGTCAGGTGAGTCAGACCCTGCAGAGGGTGTCAGAGCAAGGAGCAAGGGCTTCTTTGCCTCCACATTTGAAAAGAAGAGGAGTGAGGGCACAGACCCACTGGACAACCAAGAGAGGAAAAACCAGTGATTTCAAAATGGCTGTCAGCAGGCGGTGAATGTTACGGCTAAACTTTCAGCAAAAGAGAACACAAGGAGAAAACAGGCTGGTGAAAGAGAATGAATTTCAAAGAAAAGTAAAGTTCACAGGTTTTACTGATCACCAGCAGATCATTCCAGAGATTAACTCTGAGATGGTCAGAGATGATCATGATCCCAGAGATCATTATCCCAGAGACAGAATGACTGATAGAAGGATTGTCACAGTGAACTGCAAAGGAAAAGGTGTCATAATCCCAAGCCTGATTTCTGTAGCATAGGGTAGATTTGGCAGAACATGCTACTTCTGACTTATTTAGCTACTCTGGTGTGATGCTGCGGAATGATGTTGTGTGAAATCTAAACCACACACAGTTCAGTATTTCAGAAAAGACCAATGATCCCAGGAAAATAATGAACTGAAGTAGCAGGAGCTGCTGCTGTCCTGGAAGCTTGGAAATCTTTCCTCTTTTCTTCTTTTTCTTTTTCTTTTTCTTTTTTTTTTTTTTTTTTCACTGTAGAGTTTACTTTTGAAAACCTCTAAGGAAATTCTTAAATAGGTACAGAAAAGAAGAACCTGAAGCTCCATCTCTGCCTATCAAGGTTGTGAGACATTGTTTTCTTAAGCAAGAAAATGCACAAGGATAATATGGTTAAGAGTTGTCCTTAGGACATTCCTCACCACTTAACCTGCCATGCAGATTTACGATTATAAATAGACCACACACAAAATCAAAATATAAAATTGTCAGTTTAATGGTGTCTGACCATTTCACGTTCCTTCTTGAACGGAGGAAATTCCTTCAAGTGGAATGTTCAGCAAGAGCACCCAAAATAGGAGCTTTTTTTTTCCCTAACCAGCCTTGGCTTTGAGTTTCAGACTCCTCCCAGGCATATTTCATGTAAGGCTCCGGGCAGTCTCGCCCCAGTAACTGGGCACTTGATGGCTTGGCTGGGTTGCCTATCCCAGGCTTGTTTGGAAAGACAACAGGTAGACAGACAGGCCGAGGACTGCAGTCCAAAGTCCCTTCCAAAAATCCAAGGGAGTTGTTTCCTCAGCCAATGTGTGGTCTAGTGATATTATTGACTTGCATTATATGCAGTCAAATGAAAACTAGTTTTGTTTAGGCAATGGTATCAAGAGATTAGTTCATGGGGTGATTGAAAGTACTGAGGGTGAGTCATCAAGGTCTCACGCAGCCCTTTGCGTAATGACTACATAACTAGAATCGCAGGCTCATATGTGCTGAAATGAAGAGTTATGCCAAGGCCAGATTATTGGGTACAACTGTTCTTTGACCCTGTTTAGGAAATTGTCTTTGTTGGACACAATTTTTGCCAGTCCCCTCAGAGGCTGAATAAAATATTTTTCCAATTTCTTCTGTCTGAAGCCATGGGAAAGCTTTGCAGTTCTCTAGGAATGGGAGCATCAGGTGCAAAAAAGAAATGCATGGAAGCTGAAGAACTCTGAAACCCAGAGAAAAAAACAGAAGTGGAGAACTTCTGAAGAAGAAGGTTTGGCAGCACCTGCAAATATGGATCATTTCTAATTTTAACACCTGTACCTCTTTTCCTGTGGGGATAGACAGAGATTGTCACAGAACATAAGAACTGAAAGCAACTTTGTCAAATTCAGAAGCTCTCGATGCTCACATCCATCAGCATGAGAGATGCTAGCTAAGTTGCAATTACTTAGAGACAGAGAGTCCCCAAACTCGAAACAAAGAAGAGCCTGTGTCCCAAATGCACTTGGGGAAAAGGAGTGCCAAAAGGAGATCGCAGAGTTTTCTTTTCATGCTCATGTTGGAAAAGAACATCCTTTGCTGTGAGAAGGTCCATGGGTCTACATTAGTATGACACTACTGCACCACTTTTGTGCTGACAGCCCAGGTAGCTGATGGGAAAATCAACTGCATTTGGCTCATGGGACTGAAGAACTGGGGGAGGTCATATAACTGCACATATAAATGTGTATGTGATAACAAAAACGCTGGTTTTACAGCACATGTTAGGATGTGAGGATGGTAATGCATTAGTTGTATGCACAAACCTGAATGATTTCCTGGGAGAAGGGGAGGGGTTTACCAGCACCCTGGTAAATCTCTATCTGCCTACCTGTTCAGCTGTCTGTAGGGTTTGTATGTGTCATCCTGCTTTTGTGGATAGTGGGAGAGGAAATCTATGACTTTAGAAGGATCTTGCAGGTCTGAGAAGAAGCTCTTAGCCATTTATTCCAGCCATGGTTTCCTGGATGACAGCACATGTTGTGAATTCCAGTCTGGAGGTAAACCTTGGAGACTTGAAAGGTGTTTCAGTCTGCTGTGTTGCAGAGATTTATTGACAGATAATTCTTTGGGTGGGAGAGATCGCTCAATTCTTTCAAGTGTGTGCTAGAACTCCCTTTGAGCAAAGAAAAGCTGAGATCTTGTCTTGAACAGTAAAAGAGGGTCACCAATAAAAGGACAGACCTGGCTGTAGCCATCTTGGATGACAGAGGTGGCTTGTCCCCACTGCCTGACACAAAGTAGATGCAGGAGTGCAGTAAGGTCCTCTTCTCTTCTGAATGGCAATATTCTATCTACCTGCTCTCAGTTTAGGAGCAGACTTTCACTGCTTTTATAGATATCAAGGTCCCAGTCTCTGGTGGGATTTCAGAGCACTCCTGATGAATAAGGATCATTCCTTTGTCGTTCTCTGTAAATAAACCTCATCCCTCAATATAAAGGAAAGCATCATTTGGAAATTTCCACCTCTTATTGTCTCCACTGGTCATTTCTATGTATTTTGTCTCCAGTGAGCAATCTGAGCATCCTGACAGCAGTTGAGATGTGAGCTATGAAAAAAATGTGCCTTGGGATTTTAATCTTCCTTGGGACATTTGCTTGCAAACATCTGCCTGTTTGTGCAATCTGGCTTCTTGCAGCAGAAAATTTGTCTTCAGAAACATTTTGATGAACCCTGGGACTCTGGCATGGGTGTTTTTTCTGTCCCCAGAGCAGGGGGAGGGATGGGAAAAGGGGGTGACTCTGGCAGATGCAGAGAAACTAGCTCTGACCTCCCAGTCCTTTCAGGATAGGATACAAGCAGAGGGTTTCCCTTGGGCTTCATCTGCACCATCCCTGCCTCTCCACAGCGACAATGGCGTAAACAACAGCAGCTCCAAAGTTAGAAAACTTGCAGCTGCATCCTCTGAGGGAACATGTCAGTGAAGTCACCTTGCAGGTTGTTGTGGGTAGAAGGCAGCTGAATCAGGGCGTGTTTGGCCAAGAGCAGAGCTACCTCCTTGTCTCACTGCTCACCTTCAACAGGTGCTTCCAGCTGCACTGTCTGCTCCTATTTCAAGACAAAATGCACCAAAAAAATGCACCAAATGAGTTGTTCCCTAGATGAAGGGAAGAAATCCCTGGCAGCAATAGGAGTGGGTGAGCAGAATGGAGAAAGGGCAGATGGGCTGCTGTGGTTCTCCAGCAGTTCAAGATCAGAGGGACGATGTCCCAACAAGGGCAGACTAATGAAGGACTTGAAGATTCCCCTCAAGACCATCTCCAGGTACAGTGGCAGCAGAGACACTTGTTGGAGAGAGCTGTTCTGCAAGCTCCGAACCACCTCCCACCATTCATCTGACAATAGGTTTCTGTCCCTCCAGGCTGGCTCTGAAGGAGGCACAACAGCATGGCTGCTCAGCAGCCCTGATCTCCTGGCCAGGCACTCCTGCTCACTGCAGTCCTGGGCACCTTGCTTTGCAAATCTACTGATGAGCTCAAATCTCATGAGCAAGGATTTCTCTGGCTTTATGAAAGTCGGGGTGGCAAAGTTCATTATCAAAAATTCACATTCTCCCATAAGGCTTTCTTAGTGCTTTCAACCATTCACTGCTGAAGGTTCCCTGAGTTGCACAGAAGCATTATTCTCATTTTACAGTTAAGGCATCAGGGGACAGGCTACATGGGGGTATTCACCTCCTTTAACCCATAAAAATCTAAAGTGAGATGTCTCGCTCTAAGCCAGCTGCTGTGACCTTCCATTAGAATGAAAAGGGAGAAACTGGTGCCTCCAGGGGAAAATTCATCCAACAGACCGATGATAACACAGTTTAGGAGGAGGCTGCATCACCCCCTACTATGTCTCTATAGCTTTTCATGGATGCTAAAGTGATCTGAGGGTGACTAACTTGCAGCACACAAACTGATTACTCTCACCCAGCCTCACCTTCTGAGTCTGGAACTCAGCTAAGAGTCTCCAAATCCTCATACTTATTTTCCAGGACTACTCGGCTTCATCTCACCTCTCAGCAGTACACTTGAGGATTTGAGCCAGGCATTTAAGCTCTACTCCCAGCTGACTGAAGTCAATGGCTGTCTTTTTTTCTTGTTCATAGAAACTAAACTGCATACAATACTGGAAATACTGGAAAAAAATAAGGATTTGTGTAGTCTCAAGTGTTATGTGAAACTGCAACAAATAGAATCTATTTCAACAGAAAACCGCCTGCTATTAAGCAGCTGAGACATGTTTTCTGTCAGTACAACACTCTGGTACTTGTTTCTTTACTGGAGCTACACTGGGGTTATTCTGCTTTACTTTGAGATCTGATGCAGCATCTCATGTTAAATCAAAACCTAGGAACTGTTAGCTCGGACAAAATACTTGGCTCACTGCAGGGAGGCATGGATTTGCTCACTGTGGAAGGACAACCAGAGAGCATGCTTCCCTTTTTATGCTTTCTGTCTTCTGCTTCATGGGGTGTGTTGGCCTGACAGATTCAGACACGGAGGCTCTTCCTACTCCCTCCCATTATGGGGCATAGTTGTACCTGTGCCAGGATCCTCTGGATGGCTACGTCACCCCTGTGACCAGATGATAAAAACCCTGAAAAAGACCCAACAAAGCAGATGTAGCAAAATGAGAGACAGATTCTGTCTGTCACAGCTAGTTCCTAAATAGCCTTACTGTTTACAACCTGTCTCCAGTTTCTGATCTGTCTGCCTGAAGTTACTGTTGATTGTCACCAGATCCTTCTCTTCCACTAACTTAGACTTCACTCCAGAAGTCTTTGTGTCCCTCTGTGTCCATGCACAGGGGTGGGAGATGTCTGTGCTGCTGTGCCTGCTTTCTCCTCACCTTGGCTATTTGCTTTGCATCATTTGCAAACAAAGAGACAATTTAATCCTTTATATGGACACCATGAAACATATTTCCAGTTAGAACAGCTCAAGAGAGTAGACAGAGTGAATGAAGACACAGAAATAGCACAGCTAACTGGGCAACAGTTGCATGATCCAAAGGTGACAAATAATGTGAAAATTGAAATAACTAACATCTGCTTCTTCTCAATAGTTCCCACTCACTCCATCTTCATCAAACTGAAGTCTACTGGGAGTCACTGCAAAGAGGAACTTGAAGACACTTTAACAGCACAGGCCAATGCCCTTAAATGTTGGGTCAGGTCTGGGACATCAGCAAGCCCAATAGAAACATTTTTATTTGCTGGGAAGGGTTCAGTGACAAAGAGTTGAAATGAAAGATGTTCTGAAATCCAAGCACGGGTGACTGATGTCCTGACTGAGTGGTCAAGTGTTGTGCGTGGAAAAGAGGACTGATGTGCAAGTTTTCCCAGTATCTTCCCAGCCGGAGGAGTGTTTTATATCCCTGTCCTACTTTTTGTATTTTTCAAATGGTAATGCATCAAAATACACATTAACTTGGAGAGCCTTGAATAAAACTTTTGATTGCCATGATGTTCCCTTTTGAGATTAAATGTCACTTTCAGCAAGGTTTCCTCTGTTATTCTGTTTAGTTTTACTACTTCTAAAAACTCAACAGGTTTTTTGGTTTGTTTTGTTGTTTGGGGTTTTATTTGGGTTTTTTGTTTGTTGGTTTGGTTTTGTTTGGTTGGTTTTTTGGTTTTGTTTTTGTTTTGTTGTTTTTTTTTTTTATTTTGTTACACATCTGGGAAAAAAGGAATTTTTGTAATTTGCAAATCTGAGCTGCAGTAAACCAAGTTCAAGAGTGCTCATTAATCTTTTCAACAGATGTGGATGAAACATGTACTTTCAGTAGATGGAGAAGTATTTTATCTTTCTTTTTTTTATGCACTATAGAAAACATCTGGCCTATAACAGGTCAAGAAAACCCTGCTCTTACTCAAAGCAAGGTAGACTTGTAGCTGGTGTACAGAGTTTAACTTGATTAGCAATATTTAAAGCTGAGTGAAATCAAAGACTGAGACTATTTCTGTTGTATCTGGTTGGTACAGATGTTCCCACCAGCAAGGAATGAGTTATCCCACCCTGACAAGAGAAGCTCAGCTTCGTAAACTGAGCTCCCTAGGACATGGTGTGTCACTCCAGGAGAAAATTATCATGCTTGTTCTGCTGACTTGCTGTATGTCCAGGCTTCCCTGCTCTCTTCTGTTCAAGTAGACCGCAAGGTCTTTACAGCACAGTCCTTCCTGCCATATTTTTCTAGAGGCTTATGGGATGAGATCTTGATACAGTTATGGTCAGTGTTGTGCCATTGGTATGGCTTCAGGAAAGACCCAACACAATATAAGAATCTGGAGGCTGAGTGTGTGATAGTGAACTCGGAGCTGGAAGAATGAGGGTCTGGGATGAGATGAGGAATTTGCTCACTCTCACTTTTATGACCTTTTCTCCTAGTTTCCCCTTAAAGTGGAGCAAAACTTGCAGCCTTTTAGTACTTAAAGGGGGCCTATAACAAAGATGGGGACAGACATTTTAGCAGGGCCCGTTGCGAAAGGACAAGGGGTGATGGTTTTGAACTATGAGAGGGAGATTCAGACTGGAGAGGAGGAAGAAATGTTTTATGCTGAGGGTGGTGAGACACGGTTCTAGGTGTCCCAGAGAGGTGGTAAATGCCCCATCCCTGGAACCATTCCAGGTAAGATTGGACAGGGCTCTGAGAAACCTGATCTAGTTGTAGATGTCCCTGCTCAGTGCAGGAGGGTTGGACTAGATGACCTTAAAAGGTCCCTTCCAACCCAAACCAGTCTATGATTCTATGATAAATGTCCTCACAGTGATTGTTCTGCATTGGGTGACTCAAGGCTTCTGTGGCAGAGATGGAAATACATGGAGCTTTCTTTTTCCTGCTCCCATGAAGAGCTTTCAGTAGCCTCTTCCTTTCCTTGAT
>JAAGNO010028430.1:36795-53516 GCA_033439905.1 Ceryle rudis | reverse complement strand
CCCAGCAGAGGGGTTCCAGCCCTGCCAGCATTGCTGGGGCTCCTCTGGCCCCGCTCCAGCAGGTCCCTGTCTCTGCTCTGCTGAGGACTCCCGAGCTGGCCCCAGCACTGCAGCAGGATGGTCTAATTTCTTGGACCCTTTTGATAACCTACAGGCCCACTCTGCCTCTCTGCATCCGATGGTGTTACATCATAAAGAAAAATACAGCAACAGAAGTCAGGTTTCTTTGAGGAGATAGATACACAGCTCAGAAATGCAGAATTTGTTACAGGGCATGTGATTGCATCCATCAGCAGGAACCTTCACCAAGCAAAAGGTCTTTTATTTAATGACCTAAATATGAACTTGGGACCCATCTTTCAAAAAACTGCCAATGTCATAAGCATGCAACCAAAAGGCCAGGCCTGAAGATGCCTAGGGATCCATCCGAAGCGTGTGAAGGGGGCAGATACCAGCGGGAAAGGAAACGGTGAGGGTGTCCCCTTGGGGACAAACATGCAACGTATCAGGAAGTGTTTCATAGCAGTGAAAGCTATTTGGCTGAAGTGCTGGGTCCCAGAGGAAGTCCTCTTGGAGGGTCTCCAAACTATTGCATTGGGCTGCACAAGCTGGACAGGAACACAGTTCGGATAATGTTATTATTGATCATGTTTCCTACAATGGCACTAAACAAACCAAACCAACATCTAGTACAGAAAAGCTAATTAGTGAAAACTTCTGTATGAATGCAAGGGCTACAGAGAGCCATAGCCAGGCTGGACAGGGTACAGCAACACAACTCTCCATCTCTCATGCTTTGCCAGGCTTGTGAATGCACTCCCCCTAGAACATCCACCCCAAAGATAGAATCATATAATCATAGAATGTTTTGGTTTGGAAGAGATCTTAAAGATCATTTAATCCAACCCCCTCTTATGGATAGGGACACCTCCTACTAGACCAGGTTGCTTAAAGTACCGCCCAGCCTGGCCTTGAACACTTCCAGGGATGGGGCATCCACAACTTCTCTGGACATATCAACATTCACATCCCCCCCTAAAAAAGCAAGTTTAAGAGGTCTGGGGAGGTTTGGAAAGCCTTCTGCTGGCACTTGTGGTGTTACCTTCAGGGGCAGCCTTGGGAATCCTGCCAGAAGTATCCTGGTTTGCAAGGTGAGTCAACTGAATGCCTCTGGGAGGTGATGCTTTTCAGATAATAAGTGGCATGTAGGAACTGGATGCAATATTTAGGCAGAAAAAGAGATAGAAAAGAACATGAGTGTTTTAAAGGTGGGAGCGATTGCATTTATGCATTGACTGTCCTCTTGGACAGCTGGAAACCTCTAGCAAACATCCCATGATACTCTCTTTGCATGTTACGCAGCTTTCCTTGCTGGTAATTGATTATAGCCTCATCCCCAATGTTCTCAGCACATGGGCAGACTTACTGTCAGTCCCTCAAATCTAGCTGGAAGGTCCCCTGCTCCAACTAAGCAGCTGCAGTATGGGTAGTGATCAGAGGCATTAGAGAAAGGTTTATTAGCAAAAGACACTAAAAAAAATAGAACTCCTGCACATAGTAAATTTTGTGCTTTTGTAAGCTCATTTTTTTCCTTCCATTCTCCCTAATGCTTGTGGAAAGTGATAAAATCAGCTGCTTCCTTCAGCCCCAAAATGAGGAGTTCTATGCAATTTGTGAAGGCCCAAAGGACAGTCATAAGATGGAAAAAAAAAAACCCCACAAAATAAGATCTCACACTAATCTCAAGCAAAAATGTCTTTCTGTTCAATAGGTTTACAATGAACTTCAGTCTGGACAAGGTTTGACTCCTGGGCATCCAGGGAAGATCCTCTCCAGCATAGAGACATTACATACCAAAAGAGCTCCTGCCAGCCTCTGCTCACTTAGTGGGTCTCCCTGGCCCTGGCCAATTTTTAAGATCCCACTTGAAGAGGGGAAAATGCCCCTTTTTGTGTGGAATAGTGTTGTACAACAAGTGAGGCATAAGCAGGCAAGCAAGGGTGTGATGGGACAGAAGCTCTATATTCATCAATTCACCTTTCTGTTCTTCTTCTCCAGCTTCAGGCATTTTCATTATGTATTGCAAACAATGGCTCAGAGCTTGGTATATTGTCTGACACTTTTTTTCCCCCCAGAGAAAAAATGAGAAAGATAAACTTTGGGGACTGAAACTAGATGGATTTGAATCTCTTGCTGTGGTTGCTTAAGTGCCTCAAGTTAAATCATTTTAATGGGTTTTCTTAATGCAGGAGATTCAACTGGTGTCTTTATGCCTTCCCAAAATGGAGAGTTTGTCAGAAGAGAAACTTAACAGAAGGAGTGCTCTGTGCAAGTGGTTCTTTCATGTCCCCAGGGCTTGCTTCAAAAGCCATTCACCCATCCTTGGTACTGAGAGAGTCCTCTTAATAATGGGCATGACCAGCACTCAAACATCATTTATCTTTGCAACTCTCTTGTAAGTTAGAGCAGGGAGAGAACTGCAGCAGAGGTATCACAGAGCACTGTAGAAACCAAGGACAAAGCCCCTGGCTCCAAAAGGTACGTGTCTAAATTTTGCCTTTGCATTTTTAAGCAATTAGGAAGTGTCAGAAGGCTTTATTTATTTCATTTTGTTTTCTCGGAAAACCTTCAAGAATTTAAATTCTGTTTCTCAGCCTAGCTGGAGATGTGACTGAGGAGCTCCACAAAAGCCTAAATAATCCTGTGATTTTCAGAGTAAACCTTTCTGCCCAGGCTGCCCCATGAACGTGATCATATCACATTTACACACCACCAACAGCACCGAGTGGAGAAAAGAGCAGTAGCCACAATTTCTTTTCTTCAAACCATATCGTAAGCAAAGGCACTGGTCTCCTTTTTGTAATCAGTGGTTTGGGTCTTGGTGGTCTCCCCTTCCTGGGAATGTCCACCTTAACCTTGAGTTTTTAATCTCAATCTTCAAACAGTGTGTAGGACATCAGACAGCAATAGGTTGGAACAACTTTGTGATGTTTTCTGTCCATTAGAGTGGACCACCAGCCATGGGAGAATGGAGAGAAGGTGAAGCTGCAGGAACAAGACCTCTGCCTTCCCTCAAGAGCTAGTTCTGTTGAGGATGGAGGGATAGGGACACTTCAGGAGAAACAGCCATGAAAGGAAAAATAAATAAATAAATAATAATAACCCCCCAACAACAACAACAAAAAAGAAAACCCATGTTAATATATCCAGGATTTATGAACAGAGAATGCTGAGGAGGAGTTCCTTTCAGTCTGGTCCTACCTGTGAGTTACCAGGCTTGCTTTCATCAGCTTTCTCCTGTGGCTGAGCAGTTTTAGCCAGCAAGCCTCCACTGCGTGCTCACATTTGCTGGAAAGAGTTTTATAGCAACATGGAGAATAAGTGTTTTGCAGCCCCCTCCAGTTTATATCTGCCACGGTTCATGGCATCACAAAATTCTTGGGGTGGGAAGAGACCCTGTGCAAACATTTTCTGTATAATTATATGGAAATACCTTCTGGCTGAAGTGGACTGATCCAACTCAAGAGTGAAATGTGAATAGCAATAAGCCCAAATTAGAGCCAGAGATGTGGCACACTCCCTTCCCTAATTTCTTTTCACAGATAGATCATAACATTTATCAAAAGCATCCTGTGCCGCAGTGAAATTGTTGAGCATTTGCTCTTCTCAGATCCTTTAGATCTGATCAGCATTTTGGAGGGGCTGGCACAAAAGGATTAGAGGTGCTGCTATTGCAAGATATTAGAAAAAAAATTAGCTTTAGCAGCTGCCCCCTAAGAAAGGATTGCTCTTTTATCAGGACAAATAATACCAGTAGTTTACTAAGACATATACAACCCGGGCTGTTGCTAATCCATTGCATGGCTGTGAAAATAAATTCATCCCATGGTACAGAACGTTACAAGTACTGGTGACTCATTATAGGTTTTTATCTTCCTTTGAAGCAGATAGCAGTGATCAGAGAATGAAGTCTAATAACAGTGGTAAAATCTGGAGAGGAGAAAAGAGGGGGGTTTCTGAGGGCTTCCACAGATTAATTACACTGAGAACAGTTTTCTCTGTGATCTTGCCTGCAGTGGAAGTGCTGTGTGACTTTAAATCCCCTCCTTTTAGTGTACCATCTCTCTTTTCTAGGGAATTCCTCATTTGCAGAAACCTTGATAGGTACATAGTATGATGGCTCAGGTTTAAAGTTCAGAGAAAGCAATGTCTTTGCCATTTATGGTTTGCCTTCTACCAAAATGAACTTGATAATTCAAATTAGGTGCTACAGCCGAGTATAAATAGATCCTGTCTAGACAGACAATGTAACGGAGAAGTGAGATAAAAGGTTTTAACTGTGCCAGGCTCCTGACTTCAGTGTATTGATCCAGAGGCATTTCCAGGCTAGACCAAGCTATCAAGAGGGAAAGGTGGAACTGGTTCACTATGCATTCATCTCTTAGGTTTCCACTCCTTGAATTAAAACAGTCTGGGAGATTAGACCCTAAATAAATGGGAGGCCCATGGAACTAGTGCGATAGCAAAGGTAAAGGGGAACTGTCCCTGGTGACTGCTTGTATGCCCAGATTCCCACATCAGGTGTCTTCTCCATGTACTACCATGTCACCAAGAGCACAGTGAAGAAATAACACCATCTCTGCTGATTTCAGTTAAAGCGCTTCAGATTTTAGTCAGCTGAAGGGAGACGTGAACTCTCCACAGGCTGATGGATGTGGTGTTCCCACGTGGGTTGGTTTTGCGTGGCCAGGCCAGTTCACCTTTCCAGGCAGTTTCAAGGCAGGCACTTTCCCATGACTAAGAAAGGAAAGACAAGAATAGTAACATCATCAGCAAACTTGCTGTCACTGAACCCTTAAATATAACAAGAGTTCAGAGTCTGTATGATCAACCCCACACCTTCTTCCAATTTATCTTCCACTCATTCTCAAGGAGAAATGATACTTTCTGCATTTGTGACTTTATTCCACTTCTGTGGGAAACAGTATTTTCTGATCAACATGGGCACAAACACCAGTATTTTCCTGAGTCTGCCCGGTCGTGTGAACCATTTCCCTCTGGGGATTTAAAAGCACAGCACTAAAGGGGTCAGTAACATGTACTGAGGGTTACAATAGGGCCATGGTGGAGAAACAGCTGAGTAACAAGAAGCATTGCCTATGTGGTCAATGCCATGTTTTGTCAGACTAATAGAGAATTATCAGAGGTGTTATATTATCTTTAATGTGGTGTTAAATGGACAATTACAGAATGTATTTACTCGATCATGATAGTTATATTTCAGTGAGAATACTGGAAAAAATGTGAAGGGATTTTTAAAAAGAAGCAGCAAGCAATTTTAAAATTACAACTTTAATCAAGAAAATTTAAAAGACTTCTTTCTTCAACTTCACTATGAGAGTTAAAAGTTGACTTGGTCATGTTTCTGCAAGTATCTCTACAGAAATAACCTTCCTGAGAGAATACAGCTCTTTGATCTAGGAGAAAAGGATGCTGTGATAGGTGGAGGTCAGGCTAGATTGAAGTGTTGGAGAAATTCAGCCTAGAAATAAAGAACAGATGTTTTAACAGTAAGAGAAATTAACCACTGGAACACTTTCCCTAAAGACTTCATGATTCTTCTTCAGTCACTTTCTTTAAATCATGAAGGAAAGGTTTTTGGTTTTTTTTCTAAAAAGTATGCATTCACTCGAAAGGAAACTGTAGGTATTTTGTCATCTGGCTAGGTTATCTGGCAGAGTTGGCTGGAATAAAGATGCAGCTTTTTAATAGAGAGAGGATTTCATCAGTCAGAAATTGCACTAGATGCTCCAGGAGTGGTCATGTGTGAAGCACAAATGATGTTAGCATGAGTCTTGGCTGATATTAGCAGTGCTTTGCTCCTTTTTGCCTAATCTTGAGTGCATGTGAGAGCTGGCCTTGATTCTGCTGGCATAGATAAGAATATGAAACCAACTTTGCATTGCCTTTCAAATATGCAAAGATAGCTTTCACTTTTGGAGGGAGGAAACACTGATTACCAAGATGTCTTGGTTTCAACTGGAATAAGATTAATTTTCTTCCTAGTAGCTGGTACAGTGCTATGTATTTGGTTTAGGATGAGAATAATGTTAACACAGTGATGGGTTAGTTGTTGCTAAGCAGTGTTTATACCAAGTCAAGGACATTTCAGCTTCTCATCCTGCCCTGCCAGTGGAGGTTGGAGGTGCACAAGGAGCTGGGAGGGGACACAGCCAGGACAGCTGACCCAAGCTGGTCAAAGGAATATTCCGTACCATATGACATCATGCCCAGTATATAAGCTAGGGGGAGTTGGCTGGGGAACCCCATGGCTCAGGGACTGGCTGGACATCAGTCAGCGGATGGTGAGCAATTATATTGTGCATCACTTATTTTATATTTTCTATTATTAATAATAATAATAATATCTCTTCCCTCTCTGTCCTATTAAACTGTCTTTATCCCAGACCATTTTTCCAAATTCTCTCCATCATCCCACTGGGGCGAGGGAGTGAGCGAGTGGTTGTGTGGTGCTTAATTGTCAGCTCTAATTTAGTTTGTGTCATAGTAATTAAATTAGAGATGCAATTCCAAGACAGGAAAGCAGAAGAGCCACAGAAAAAAAAGGAAGGTTTATTTCCTGGCAGTTTTAAACTACGAATCACATTCAGCAATTAAAAATAAATAATAAATAAATTGTATTGGACTTTCATGACACACAGTAAAGTAAAAAGTTTCATTTTTCTGCTTTAGCTTTTAGCCTGGGAAGCCAGGAGTAGTAAAATCACTTTCTGAAGTGACCACATTTTCCAAACTGCCTGATATTGTGCAGATAAGGTGGCAGGCAGGATGACTCATTCATCAACCAGTGCGTAGGATTGTGCATGCACAAACAGGTGATAGTCCCAGAAGACATCCCTGAGATGGAGATTTAAAAGTCAGTTTATTTCCATTTAAAGTATTCTCAACCAGACTGTAAAAATAGTTCTCTACCTGGCCTCGATGGAACTCTTCAGAACCTCAAGTGGGCTAATGAACGTCATCTAAAAGTGATTTATTGTGAAAGGTTTTATCCTGAAGGCAACACATAAAGTAATTAGGAGGTGTGGAGTTGATCCCCCACCACAGTAAGCACTGCTCCATTTGGCCAGTGAAATGATAGTTACTTTCAAAATGAGCAAATACATATCCCTGATGGTCACAACATTGTAGGAGGTCAGAAAGTGGGTAGCGTAAGGGACAAGCTGATTCTGGGTATTCAAGAAAACATTTTCCATCAAAAAAAAAAAAAAAAAAAAAAGAAGCCTACTCTTAAATTAGTCTGGAATCTTGGTTATGGGAATGGATATGAACAAAACCAACTGTGATTATTATTCTGTTCAGGAAGATGATAGCTTACCAGTGAAATCATTTAAGTTTCCAAAAATCAGCCAGAACATTGTCTCCAGGGAACATCGAAGAGTTTTATAACTGATTTCACATAGGAAGAGAGATGCTTTTGAAACCTACACAGGGTTTGATAGAAATGGCTAAGGGTAGTCTCAGCGTCCTGCAAGACTGTTCCTCAAAACAGTTGTGGTGACTTGCAGTGTGACCTCGAGTGGGGAAGGTGCTCAATAATTGGAGCTATCTGAACTGTCTTTCCAAGCCCATAGGTCTTTTTCAACCCAAGTGCCAACAACAGTAGTCTCACTGCCTGAGTTTGAATGGTGATTGCAGTTAGTATCAATCTCTGAAGATGTCAGAGGAAGGCTGAAAGCCTCAATCAAGTCAAGGATAATTATAGCTCTACAGCACTGAAGGAGTTACGTGGATTTAACCCATCTGAACATCTGCAAAAATACTTTTGTTATCTATGCCTGTTTTTTGAGGGAGCAGAAGGTTTTATTTGTTACTGCACAGCACGCTTTATTTAAAGGTTGGATAAGAAAAAAAAGGACAAGATGATGGATGAAATTCCTAAGGTTTAGAAATCCTTCAGAAATTTTGACATCCGTGGAGACAGGATTTTACCTCTTATATTCTAGGCAAAAATATTTTATTTTTTTTTTTCTTCACAAAAATCTGTAGCAAACACTTTACGAAACCAACAATATATATTCCATTTATGTCTGATTTTGAGGCACTGCTTTAATCAGAAAAGATGAGCCTTCCACCTGACATCTCAAGTGCAGAGGTCTTCAGGGTTATTTCTCCTTCCCCCATAAACTGGATGATTCACCAAGCAGGACCTTTTAAAGATGGCAGGGTTGAGATGTGAGACTTGCCATTTGACGCAAACACTTCTTCTGTTTAGAGGGAGAAACACTTTCCTTTTCTTCTGTTTGGCTGTAGGAAATTAAAATGTATTTTACATTCATGTCTCATCAGTGGGAACTATTGAAGTGTGGCAGAGTATTTTTAGGAAGGCTGAATGGTTAATTTAGAATTCTCCATCTAAAAATACCCCCTTGTATTTGAAAAACTGCAAAATCTTGGCAGGATTCATAAATAGAGCATTTAACCCTTGAGATCTCCTTCCTAACAAAAATGATTAAAAAAACCCAAGCTGCCCTAGCTGTGAGCTATTTATGACTGAAAAGGGAGTTAAGGTGTCCCAGGCCAGGCATTGACCTTGAGGCAAACTAGGGAGTGCCCAAGTTTGGCCTTGTTTGTTCTGTGAGGTCTGCATTGTCTTGAAATCATATTCTATAAAATCTAAACTTCACATGAGGGCTGAATATCTGTGGTCAATGGTTCAAGTTCCATGGTGGTCTGGAGGAAAACAGCCTTGCTACTGAGAACATTGTACTTTAAAGCTACTTCTATATGATGCCTTACACATCTCATGAGCTCAAAGTGCTTTTAGCTATGTTTTGTCCACATTCAAGTCTTAATGTCTGAGGTTAGGCACTAAACTCTGGTGTTCTATGGCTGCCTCAATGCAATAAAGACTTCACACAAATCCCAGAGTTTTCTCCATCGTTTTGCACTGACTTGAGACTCTTGTTGAGCTTGATGTGCCGGAGGAGATCTTGTAAGAATTACACCAGGAGCTGCAACTGAAATGTCCATTGCTACTGGTAGTGCACCAAGAGGTTAGTTCATTTGCTGCACCTCAAGATGAAGCCTTGCAGTGACCAGCTACCATGCTTAGAATCATAGAACCATACAATCATTAAGGTTGGAAACAACCTTCAAGATCATCAAGTCCAAACATACAAAACATTATCATGACCACTAAACCGTGTCCTGAAGTGCCACATCTGGATGTTTTTTGAACACCTTCAGGGATGGTGATTCCACCACCACCCTGGGCAGCCTGTTCCAAGGACTCACCACTCAGTAAAAAAAATTTTTCTAATGTCCAAACTAAACCTCCTCTGGAGTGACTTAAGCTCATTTCCTCTTGACCTATCACTAGTTACCCAGGAGAAGAGACCAACACCCACCTCACTACAATCTCCCTTCAGATAGCTGTAGAGAGCAATAAGGTCTCCTCTCAGCCTCCTCTTCCCCAGACTAAACAACCCTAGGCCCCTCAGACACTTCTCATATGACATTTTGACATTGGTGGTAAATGGAGTTAATCTGACATTGGTAAATTTGACATCAGTAAATTTTACATCGGTGGTAAATGGAGTTAAATCCAGTTGGCAACCAGTCACAAGCAGTGTCCCTCAGGGCTCAGTCTTATTTAATATCTTTACTGATGACCTGGATGAGGGGATCGAATGCACCCTTAGTAAATTTGCAGATGACACGAAATTAAGTGGGAGTGTCGATCTGCTTGAGGGTAGGAAGGCTCTGCAGTGAGATTTGGACAGACTGGAGCGATGGGTTGAGGTCAATGGGATAAGGTTTAACAAGGCCAAGTGCCAGGTCATGCACTTCGGTCACAACCCCAGGCAACACTACAGGCTTGGGGAGGAGTGGCTGGAAAGCTGCCTGGTGGAAAGGGACCTGGGGGTCCTGGTGCACAGCCAGCTGAACATGAGTCAGCACTGTGCCCAGGTGGCCAAGAAGGCCAACAGCATCCTGGCCTGGATCAGAAATGGTGTGTCCAGCAGGAGTAGGGAGGTGATCGTGCCCCTGTACTCGGCACTGGTGAGACCACACCTTGAGTACTGTGTCCAGTTTTGGGCACCACAGCACAAGAAGGACATTGAGGTGCTGGAGTGGGTCCAGAGAAGGGCAACGAAGCTGGTGAGGGGTCTGGAAAGCATGCCTGATGAGGAGAGGCTGAGGGGACTGGGGTTGTTTAGCCTAGAGAAAAGGAGACTGAGAGGAGACCTTATTGCTCTCTACAGCTACCTGAAAGGAGGTTGTAGCGAGGCTGGTGTTGGTCTTTTCTCCCAAATTACTAATGATAAAACAAGAGGAAATGGCCTCAAGTTGCATCAGGGAAGGACTAGATTAGATAATAGGATGAAATTCTTCACTGAGAGAGTGGTTGGGCACTGGAATGGGCTGCCCAGGGAGGTGGTGGAGTCACCATCCTTGGAGGGGTTTAAAAAACAAGTGGACGTAGCACTTGAGACTGTGGTCTAATGCATAGATAGATGTTAGGATGAAGGTTGGACTCGATGATCCTAGAGGTCCTTTCCAACCCTAACGATTCTATGATTTTCTCCAGAGTCTTTACCAGCTTTGTTGCTCTTCTCTGAACTTGCTCCAGCACCTCAATGTCTTTTTTATACTGCAGTGCTCAAACCTGAACACAGTACTCAAGCTGTTCCACCAGAAATCCCTGAAGGTCTTTGGGATTTCTGCAGACCTCTGTAATGGTTTATGTGTTATATAAAGACATGTGCTAAACGTGCCTTCCTATTTCCATTGGCTGGCAGTACTTTCCTGACTTTCCCTCCCTTCTGCAGCATCTTGGTGTCTATCTGCTTGTCCTTCCTCCCCTGCCTATGAGTGTTTTTTGTTGGATTTGAATGAACTTCCTCTGGGAGCTGCTTCTCCTTCTACCACAGTCTCTTTTCTTGAAGGTCTCACAGTCTTATGTCCTGAAGGGCTGTTCTGCTGGAGAAGCCATTTTTATACAGGTGCAATAGTTTTGCGTTAAACTTATTTTGGGGATTGATGAATTATGGACTCATTTACAATCCTGGATACAGTGCAGGCAACTGCTTGATGAATTTCCAACCCTTGATACTTTATGGCTTCCTCAGGAGTTCATGTTCTCACTTAAAAACAGCAGTTGTATTTTTGTGCCATCACAAGGATGCTCTTGCATCACAACAGTTTTGCTTTGGCTAAGCACAGTGTTTGCAGCAAATCAGGGGGTTCCTGGGACAGACACAATCTGCTTTTCCTTCACCAGCCCTTATGAGGTTCCTCTTTCCCTGATGAGGCTTGTTAAGAGACTATCAGGACATTTTTCCAACAACTAAATATACAATGACAGAAAAGTTTACTGGTGACTACTTTTTGGCCCTTGATCTTGTGGTTACAGATCAAATTTTCAAAGGCATGTACAGATAGGGAAGGAAGGATTTATCCCAGTTTGCTGTTCCCACACCTTGGAAACCTGATGATCTTACCAGCTTTCTGGAAGTACTTAGAAAAATACATGAGAAGGGAATTTTGCTCTTATTTGTGAGGCCACTTTAATACAGCTAGAAATAACCTTCCAAAAGAAAGCTGGGCATGAGAGAGCTTGTGGATAGCATACTCCACACAGAGCAGTGATTATCCCATCTCTTTGACAGAAAGTCTTAAAGAGACCTTCAGAATATCCATGGATGAGGGATTCCCAGTTAATTTTCGGAAGCGCAGTAATTGATCACCAATCAAGTAATTATTTTAATTGGAGAAAACTGCATCCCTGGCACATCTTAGTATTGCACCTGCCACAAACTGTTAAGAGCCCTGTGGTCTGATACCAAACCTGATTCATCTAAGTCATGAGTATTCAAAAACGTCACTGCATCATGTCAGACCTCTACCATTTTTGGGTTTGATTCTTGCTTTTTTGTGCTCTATTCCTGAGAGAGACTCAGCAACCCATTTTCCTCTCTAGCTAGCTAATGAAATTTTTGATTTTAGAAGAAAAGAACTAAAAACCTGTAGTAGAGTCTCTACATGTAGTAGAACACAATTCCAGGACTGGCGATAGGTCTCTCTAGCACAAGCCATGGCTGAGTGGTAGGAAACCTGTATCTTAGAAAAGACTAGAATGAGATGCAGAGGTCAGGTCCTGAGCAAAGGAATGATGGAGCCTGGTTTGCTGTTGTGTGGCTTTTTGTGAGCACTTCAGTAGGCTCTTCTTTCAGAAAGGACGTTAAGCCTAATTTGCCTCCCCTGTGTAGTCACATAAAGCGTAAGATGTGTCTCCAAATTGGAAAAATACGGATTTGATCGGTGCACTGTTTGGTGGATAAGGGATTGACTGGATGGTCATATCCTGAGAGCAGTGGACCAGTTTTTAAAACTCATTCTGGTACAAAATCCTCAGGATGCAGTGTCATCTACAGAAATGGATGAGGTGGAAACATCATTATTCCCGTGCAAATGCTGAAACTATAAAAATGTGCCATCAATTGGCTGAAGAAACAGAAAAGATTGAAACAAAACCAATAAAAAGTGTTTGCTATAAAGCACAGCAGGAGAAAGGGAGTCTGAAAGACTTACTATGTAATTATAGACTCAAAGAGGATTTTAAGCAAGGAAGGGGGTGTGTGTACAGATCTGTTCATGCAAGAACAGAGAAACCTTTGTAAAGACACACTTTTGACCATAAATGAAGAGCCATCAGTGGACCTGCAGTTAAAATTTTCCTCACTTCTTCAAGGATAATGGTACCAAGGGATGATAAAGGTGCAAGTGGCACAGTGTTCATATAGGGATAACGAAGTGCTGAAAGGGATAGAGGGAAACTGAAGATACAGTAAAAAAAAAAGATGAAGGGAGAAAATAGGATGTCTTCTCCTGAACTTTCACAGATCTATTTTCTCTGCCTTTCCAGCTTTTCTCTACCTCTCCATCATACTCAGTTCATTTTTTTTGTAGCTCTGTAAGAGCTGGGAGGAACAGATCTCATCTCTACAGGCAGGACAGTACAGTGTGGAAGAGAACCCACCAGTCTCTGATCTGAGACACCCCCTAGACATGGGTGCTTGCAGTAAAGGCACGTTCTGTGTGCCCCGGAACCTCTTCACATCTTCACAATGTAAAGTCATCATGGAAAATGTAGCAAAGTTTGAGATGGAAAAATCCTTCTCTTGAGCTTGTTTGAATAGTGTAAGCATCTGTCCACAACCATGGGGGAAGCTCCCTTTTGGTAAAGAAAGGACTGTTCCTGTGAGATCTTTGGAAAGTTCAACCACAGTTGTTGCTGGGTGATTTTACCTCTGGACATAATGACCTGGGTGTGTGGTGCCCACACTGCTTGCAAGGACAGAGACTGTGAGACAGTTGTCTTGAGGACTAACATTTTCCTTCTTGCATGAACAGTTGTCTCTTTCCAGTTTTAAGGTAGAGCAAGAGTTGGCTTCTTGGTAAGGTTGACAAAAGAGGATGAAGTATGTGCTAGTGTGGATATCAGAGTCATTATCTCAGTTCTTGTGTTCTTCAATCATCTGAAAAATGATGTTCTTTAATCATCTGAAAAATCTGATGCTTCAGTAGAAATATCATTCTTTCTTTCTGAGGACACTGTGACGGAGAAAGTCATCCTGATGTGCAATACTGTTACACTCAACTGTAAAAGCCCATACATTGTTTTCAGAAGAAAAAGTGATGGTTTTTTTTTTTTTTTTTTTTATTACTGCCTAAAGATCATATCTTGCTAGATTTTTTAAAAAGAAAATAATCATCATATGCTATAAATTTCTTTATCAACAAGGCAGAAAAATCACTTTATCTGGGAACAGAACGATGTGCAGAGAAGCAGTTGTCCAAGTGGATGACTACTGAATACGTATTTTCAGCAAATACATGTGGGTACTTCAAATGTCATGCTTCTGTCCCTCTTGCATTCAATCTCTTTAACTTTGAAAGACTTTTAAGTTTAAGGTCAGGAGTCACGCAGATGGACTCACCTTTTGCAGAGCAAAGGCAGGAGGGAGAATTTCACTGAGTTTTAAGAGAACTAAGTTGCTGAGCTACGTCATGTTGTTTTAGAAAACTAACCTGTCTTGATTTAAAGACATAAGAAAAAGTGACTTTGTTATGTCCTGTGGTAAATGGACATAATGTTTAGTTACTTTGGAAAGCAAAAATGGTAGTCTTGATCCTCCATCTGAATTTGCTCAGCTTTCCTGGCAGATATCCAATCTTGTGAAGTTGTCTGATAAATGAAAACGTGCAGTCATATCAGAAATCTTTACTTGGCTTGGCCAAAAATCTGGTATCAAGAGGCCTTCCGATTTTTTCCTGGATAAGTTAAATTGCATATCTATACTCTTTCACATGCATGAACTTGAATGACATTTGAACGCTTAGAGAAATGTGGAGAAAACCACAAAAGAATAACTACTGCAGCACAATAAAACTCATCTAGACCGTGACTTTCACCATAGCTATTTTCCCAAAATTGTTACTTTTTCCCCCAGCATCCTAACCTTCAGAAAGTGGTCACCGTAGCCTCACTGCTATTGACAATTTACCCTAGAGAGCAGGATAAGGGTTACATATTTCCAAGTAAGGCATTTAAACTCCTTGAAATGAGACACAAACACTCTGTAAGAGGCTTTGTAGAGTCCCAGCTGTTCCACTGTATGGTGCTGCTGTGATTGTATTCAAGAGAAGGAAACTCAAGAGAAAAATATGAACCTGTTTTCTCAGTCCTTGCCCTAAGGTGTGATCTCCTACCCTCTCTCTTTATCTTCACAAAGTCAAACCTAGTCCCTCAGGTTCCCACACATCAACATGCAAGATGTCCCCTGCTTTATCCTGCACCACCACTGACTTGTACTTTAAAATACTCCCCAACTCCATATCCACTGGTACAATGGTCTCATCTGCTTTCCAGAGAAGCCATTTTTCACTGATAACTTCAGCACCAGCTGACCTAAGGCCACTAAGGAGAGTATCACCATGCAGAGCTGCTGGTATTGCTATGGTTGTGCTTAGGGTGAAGAGTAATCTGGCAATTCATGGTGAAATCAGAGTTCTAAAACCAAATGTATTAATGTTACTGCTATACAAATTATTGCTTAATGTCAAAATCCACCCCCATACCCTTCAAAATAGCAGAATAACAGGAGGAACAACAGTGGTATCTCTTCTTAGGTCAAACACATACTTGGGAAAACTAAATTCTGAACTCACCTGACCTGCTTTCTAAGTTTACTTTTGTGATGTCTCCAGAATGGAAAATGCAGCAAATGATCCGTTTTTTCAGGAGTTCAACTTCGAAGAACTTCGTACACCTGACATCAGAGTGAATCTCACTCCTTACTGCTAAATGCAAAAGAAACCTCATAATGGTGTGCAAAAGTTAAATAAATGCCAAAAGCTAACAATTCTGGATTTCTATTTGTCTCTGTTCTAGCATGGAATGGAGAGAAAATAAACATTTTTACTTTTTAATAAAATTATTTTCATGACATCCTCTGAAAGACTGTGAGTTAGTCACAGATGAGATTTCTGACTTCAGCACTTTTAAAGATGCTCAACAGGGTTTCAGTCACTGCAATCGTGAGCTCAGAGAACTGCACACAGGAAATTTTCACTGCTGAACACATTCTGGACCAAGACAACTGAGCATCAATCCCTCTGTTAAAATTTGTGTGAGCAAAGAAACTGAACTGAGAACTCTTCAGTCCTACAAGACTTAAATTGACTATTTTTCCACAGAATAGTGGACTGCAAAGCACAAGCTGGCAGGCTTTCCACCTTACCTTGCCAGCTTGCTTCAGCATCTCATTTTGGGAATATCAGCTCAGGCTAGAAGACAAGCACAGCAGAAGACATGGTGAGTTATCAGCAAGGTCATTTGTCATAATTTTACCCATGATGATTTTCTTATAAGGTCTATTTTCTTATCCCCTTCTACAGAGGGATCTGTCTAGGCTGGATTGATGGACCAAGGCCAATATTATGAGATTCAGCAAGGCCAAGTGACAGGTCCTGCACTTGGGTCACAACAACCTGATGCAATGCTATGGGCTTGGAGAGGAGTGGCTTGAAAGCTGCCTGGTGGAAAAGAACCTGGGGGTTTTCTTCAACAGGTGGCTGAAGATGGGACAGTGTGTACCCAGATGGCCAAGATATAAGCCAAGCATCTTGGCTTTTACCAGCACAAGTTCAGACAGCAGGACTAGGGCAGGGATAGCAGTACCCGGACTGGGCACTGGGGAGGCTGCATGTCAAATTCTGGGTTCAGTTTTGGGACCCTCACCGAAGGACATTTAAGTGTCCTGAGAAGAGCAATGAAGCTGGGGAAGGATCTAGAGCACAAATCTTGTGAGGAGTGGCTGAGGGACCTGGGGTTGTTCAGCCTGGAGAAAAGAAGGCTCAGGGGAGACCTTCTTGCTCTCAACAACTCCCTGACAGGAGGCTGGAGCCACGAGGGGTTAGTCTCTTCTCCCAAGGAACAAGAACAGGACAAGAGGAAACAACCTCAAGTTGCGTCAGGGGAGATTTAGGTTGGACTTGAGGAACAATTTCTTCCCTTACAAGGTTGTCCAGGTCTGTCCCAGGCTGCCCAGGGCAGTGAAACCTCTGTCCACTTCATCTGGGTCTCCTGACACTATTTTCCAATCTAGCTTTTTATTGTCTGCTTCATCCTT